>WNYA01001046.1:517-74500 GCA_019512145.1 Engystomops pustulosus
GACGCAACCTTCTTGTCAAGGCGCAAGACGCAACCTGCAGGTCGAGTTCGGTAAACGTCATACATTACAGCGATACAGCGAGGATACAGCGAGGCCTTGAACTGGAGCGGTGATCTACAGAAACAAAAGAAAATGTATGTAAGTGATTATGACTAAACATGGAGCTCAGGATACAAATATACTTGCCACATCTTCTGCTACCATACAAATCCGGAGACCTCATAATTGATTTATTGAAGTCTCTGCTCATTATAGATTTGGGATTTCAGTAGAGGATTCTAAATCACTAGTTAATTCTATGCACATTTATATAGCAATGGCTATGGACACCTATCATTTCCATATTATACATTTTACAGGCAAGAGACTCATCTAATTGAGTGGTTACCCTCTGCCTGTCAGTGTGTTAAGATAAGGCAGCAGCAGAATTATACACATTAATACACAACCTGAAGAAAAATCATTCATTATATACACATCATTGCCCTGCGCACTACAATGAGAAGAGTAATGGATATCGTCCTACTACTTACCTGCTCCATTGCAGCAGTGTTGCCTCATCTGATTATACTATACTGGTGGTCAAGCTGCAAGCTACATGGGCCTCTACATGGGGTTATGGAGGGATTAGGAGATTGGGATGAAGAATTAGGCTGGGAGCAATGGGCCATCCACCACCATTGTCCTTGGATTGTTCTTACTATTTGGATGACCATCTGCTAAAGAGTGTGGCCACCCAGTTCCTGGTGATGACAGGGTGATACTGTGTTGACCATTCTGGACATACAAAGCTGAACTGGTTGAACATTTTTTGGTACTTAGATTTTATGTAGTGTGGTGGTTCAGCATAGTCCATAGTATCTTCCACATTGAGGTCAATGGCTTCTGACCTCAGGATTTCTGGTGGTGCCATCTTCCTAGCTTCCACATCTTCCCAGTTTATATCAGAGAAGAATTGATGTTCCCTGATGTCTCCATTGACTCCAAGGCGATGGAACTGGTCTTTGCACAACAGTCCTTGTAAAATGCTGACTGTGTCAGGGGGAAGAGACTCTGGGAAGTGTGGTTCATGATTGAGGACAGATTGCTCCAATTCTCTTGGACCTTCTCCAGGGAATGGATACCATGCTGTCACCAGCCCAAAGAGGATGACGCCAATGGCAAAATAATCCACAGCTCTTCCATGTGGTAAGCCAAGGATCATTTCTGGGGCTGCAAATCCTGCCGTCCCCCTACAGTCATCTGTAATCCTCTCAGCAACGCCTTTCACAGCCAGGCCAAAATCAGTGATTTTGATATGGCCTTCCGTGGTCAGGAGTAGATTCTCTGGCTTTAGATCTCGATGAAGAATCCCTTTGCTGTGGAGGAATTCTGTGCCACAGACCACTTCTGCTATGATGAATGTTACAGTCGCTGTATCAAGAGGACACATTTCTAGGATAAGATCAAGCAGGTCCCCTCTAGTGGCCACTTCCATCACGTAATACACAAAGTTAAACGTGTGGAAGGCAGCCAGCCCATGGATGAGAAATGGGCTGGCATGGGAGAGTTGAAGGATGTGTCGCTCTACAAAGCTGTAGCCAGCTTCAGTGTAATCCCTTTTATCGATGACCTTGATGGCAACGCGCTCTCTGCGAATCCTATCTGTCGCCAGGTAGACTTGAGCAAAGCCTCCTTGACCCAGTAAGCGGTGGAACGTGAAGGACTCCAGTGATAGGGGCACGGTGGCAGCGGATGCTTGGGCAGAGGTGCCGGCTTCTACCACAGAGGTTTCAGCTGTGGTGTCCTGGTATCCGCTGCTCGAAGATGACTGTGCAGACCTGCGGGGCTCCTCTCTGGTAGTAGGGTCAATAGAGCTGGGGTCACGGCGGACATCCTGCGCAGATCTACAAGTATCCATCTTCTTTTTGCTAGATTGTATGGTGTGCTGTTTCTCTTCATCATCCTTCTGGTCTTCTGTATGTGACATACTGGCTGTAAAAAAAAGCATATATATATCATGTCAGTGGAATGAGACATGGCATATTATCGTGATTTGTACCCAATACGTGTCACTATGTATAAATGTATATTTACTGTCAACCAATCATTGCTTCTTTTCACCCCTTACCGACATGTGACGTAATACTACCTCACATGTCGGGTCCCGGTACATGCATATTGCAGCAAAGGCTTACCTGTAACACCCGCGATCGGTGCCGGCACCTTTGCCGGCGGCATTAAAAAGACGGCGGCGCGCAGACGCCGCCATCTTTCCGTGGATCGTCGCTCCCCGTGACGTCATGAAGAGCGGCGATCCGTCGCCATGGTAGCTTCGGGTCTCACGAAGACCCAAAGCTACTTCGGGTTAACCCATTCATTACCATGTGCTATGGGCGGGGCTGCACTATCTTGCTCCGGATTGGTCAATTTTCAGTGGGCGTGGCTACTTTCCTGCCTCCTGATTGGACAGTGAGCGGGAATTGATCTGGCATTATGATGTCATCAGCCATTGGGGGAGATTCTCTGTCATTGTGACATCATCATGCATGTCTTTTACAGTATGTTTACTGCATTTGGATTTATGTATGTGTGATTCCCTTTACCTTAATAAATCCTTTTGGAAAAAATCTATATCCGGTCTCGTTGTGCGCCTATCGCTTCTGCGCTCCTTGACTTGACTGTGTTGATGTAAAGCTCATGAAATATGGTGCAGTTTAAAGGACACCTGTCATCAAGCCTTTACAGATAATTCTGTCACCACTACCTTTTGGAGCAGCTCACAATGAGTCCATCCCAGCCTTTATGTAGTCAATTCATACATTAATCATTATAAAATCATATTTTCTATATTATGCAAATGAGGCTGGTCACATGTCACCCCTGTTCCTACTCCCCTCTCCTCCCCCTGCTCATGTCTGTGTGCAATGTATAGTAAACCATTGCTGGTGTCTGTGCTTTATCTGCTGTCATGCTGCATCCTCCTTATACACATGTGAGAGACACCGACATCAGCTACACAAGTACCTGACATGTTCTGCTATAACATGGCTGCCTACACACACAGGCTGCAGATGGTGCCAGCAGCAGGAAGCACATGGAGGAGACATTACACCATTATACTTCACAGCATTATACAGGGTGTCAGTCAAGCACTGGGGGTGTGGCTGTGCCTCCCACTCATGAATAAGCTGGACAGCATGAATATGATAATGACTCATTGGACATTTCACAGGTCATTTGCATACAGCTTTAGGACCTCATTGCTTAAGTTTACAGGCATGTAGAGGGGCAATGAAGGGATAGAGGCAATGCTTTCTAATGGCAGTTTATTAAAATACATTTAGTTTAGGGGGTTAATTTGCCTGACGGGTTCTCTTTAACCCCTTACCGACATGTGACGTAATAGTACGTCACATGTCGGGTCCCGGTACATGGAGAGGGCTCGCGGGCCGAGCCCTCTCCATAGCCGGTAAGTCTTTGCTGCATATTGCCGCAGGTGCCGGCGGCTTCAAAAAGACGGCGTCATCGGGGAACGGCGATCCGTCGCCATGGTAGCTTCGGGTCTCATGAAGACCCGAAGCTACTTCGGGTTAACCCATTCATTACCATGTGCTGTCAGCACATGGTAATGTATGAGTAGTAAAATCCCCATATACTGCCATACTGTAGTATGGCAGTATATGATAGGATCGTACAGACACCCTAGGGTTAAAGTACCCTAGGGAGTCTGAAAAATAAAAATTAAAAAAAGTTAAAATAAAAAAATTATAATAAAAAAACCTAAAAATTCAAATCACCCCCCTTTCCCTAGAATTGATATAAATATAAATAAACAGTAAAAATCATAAACACATTAGGTATTGCCGCGTCCGAAAATGCCCGATCTATCAAAATATGATAACGGGGTTTCACTGCGTTTAACCCCGTAACGGAAAATCGGGCCCAAAGTCGAAAATGGCACTTTTTTGCCATTTAAAATTTTTTTTAAATTCTATAAAAAGTGATCAAAATGTCGTACAATCCTAAAAATGATAACATTGTAAACGTCATCAAAATCCGCAAAAAACAACACTACCCACAGCTCCATACACCAAAGTATGAAAAAGTTATTAGCCCCAGAAGATGGCAAAATCCCCCCAAAAAATTTTGTACAGGAGGTTTTAATTTTTTTAAATGTATGAAAACATTATAAAACCTATACAAATTTGGTATCCCCGTAATCGTACCGACCCAAAGAATAAAGTAGACATGTCATTTGGGGTGCACAGTGAAATCCGTAAAATCCAAGCCCACAAGAATACGGCACAAATGCGTTTTTTTTACCAATTTCACTGCATTTGGAATTTTTTTCCCGCTTCCCGGTACACGGCATGAAATATTAAATACCACCATTTTGAAGTGTAATTTGTTACGCAGAAAATAAGCCATCACACAGCTCTGTACATGGAAAAATATAAAAGTTACAGATTTTTGAATGTGGGGAGTGAAAAATGAAAACGCAAAATCGAAAAAGGGCCATGGCGGGAAGGGGTTAAATAGAACCTTCCATGCAAATGTACCCATCTAAAATAAATGCATTGACATGTAAAATCACTCAAAAATAGTACAACGGTGCATATTACAATAAACTAGTTGAATTGGCCGGGTTGGGCCAATCAACATAACACCTTCTCAAAGAGTATATAAACAACATCAGCCATCAAGGATAAGAGACCAAATCTACAAAAACAATCTGCCCGATAATCTCTAAGGTATATATAAATATGAGGGATCCGTAATACATTACTAGTTCAGGTCAGTCTGATGGCAGTATGCCCCATCGTTAGCAGTGTGATAGGTCATAGGGGTAGAGGATGGGTGAAGAGAAGGTGGAGGACTCCCCACGCATTACGTCTCCTCTCGGAGACTTCCTCAGGGGTAAAGATGCCCAGGGGGGTATTTGTGTAGAGCCCATAAATACTTCCCATAGCACTTACTCCCAGGTGCAGACAACCAGCATGGAAGGATGCCAGCGGTACAAGTGCTTCACGTGTGTGTCACCAGAAGTGACGCGGCGCAGCAAAGCTCTGGATATGTCACGTAATACATAGTAGCTATGCAACACTGTAAACAGTACAAAGAAGCAAGCATTTGCCCGGGAGCAAGTTGAGCCGAAATCAATCCATCTTATGTACATGTAAAAGAGGATAAGTAAAGTATATATCCTGATCAAAAGAATATAAAAAGTATCAAGGAAAGCTAAATAAATCGGATGCTTATTTCCAAGTCAAACAGCCAATGATAGCTTCAAGATTCGGAATGGGTATAACATGTATCGAGCAGATTGCCGGCACACAGTTAATCCAGCTAATAAAGAAATGTTGAAAAAAATCCCTCTGTATTATAGTATCATAGCATCATGGTTTATATGGTTGAAAAAAGACACTTAGCACACACAAAAATCCGCTTTTTTGGAGAAATACATTTCTCAGTGCTTTTGTGCATTACATTTTATGTATATATTTATAACATCATTTATACTCTAGGTAGAAATCTTTTTGCAGCTTTTCATGAATCCTTTTTCTTATACAACCATTTAGCTTGATATATATAGGTTCTATATGTATCTCAAATAGCTTTGATCATTTCTCTTGCATATAGACATTTTCTATCATTTTTAGACTTTACACAATTGTCTCAGTCCAAGGGACTCTTTTGTGCTACTATACTAGTATACACTAAGGATCAGGCTTGACTTGTAGTGGTAGATCCTTGAAATCGCATTGTACCTACCTTCTCATATACTAGGGATTAGTGGCATTTACTACTTATCTATGGGTAGAACATTTGTTCACATTGCTTTCTTTTCATTGTACTTTTACGACAGTGCTTGAGGGAATTGACTAGTATATACCAGTATATACAAATTGAGTGCAATGTGTCAAATGTCACACTTGAGAAGGGAAAGTGTGTGGAAAAGTCTCTTAAGAGAGTCTTGCTATGGTGGGGTGCCACCAGGTCGTTCCACGGGTGCAACTAGGCCTGCGGTGGCAGCGAAGGTAGTACAGCAGGAAATGCAGGAGTGTGGAGAGGTGAGTCCAGGCCAGGGAGCGGGACAGTGGCAGCAGGGACCGTGGCACATAAAGAAACACAAAGAGATGCATCCGTGACAACAGATCCTTGTAATCTTGCTATACTTACCCTTTGATCTACTGTAATCTACTGTCCTGGAGGATTGACTACTGATTCAATATCAGTTCGCAATTATTTTTTTTGGAATCTTTTTCACAGTGAAAAAGATTGCAGTATCCAGCCTTGTCAGGAACAACTCCATTTCTTTATTTAGGCAAGTTATGACATTCCATAGCAAGTAATCTTTAGCAACGCGTTTCTAATGGACTAGCCGTTCTTAATCATGGCTGGTTCATGGTGGTTCATTCAAAATACTGGCACGGCAATGGGCACCCCGGTTGCCTGTACATTTGCCAATATTTTTTTAGCCGTATTCGAAAATGAGTATATTTTTTCCACTTTGAACCCCAAAATCGAAAAAGGGCCGCGGCGGGAAGGGGTTAAATCAGTGCAGTGATCACATGGTCTAAACACTTCAGCCAACAGATTAAATATCCATATGTACTACATACACCGATTGTGCTATGTGCAATAAACACTTCTTTTACATAGAAATGATCCTTAGTAATTTCCTACCTTTGCTGTCGGCCATACTGTCCTCCATGTTGATATGACTGGGTCCAGGGATCTCATTAGAAGGTTCCTCATTGACGATATAGGTCCCTCTGTGTTTGAGACCAGCAATCCACCTCCGTGGTCTCCGGAGCAGGGCTAAAAAGCGGTATCTTGGTCTACCCGTAGCTTTCTCCAGTTTCTTTGGTGCCCGTGGTTGCACTTCTGCCTCTATTTCTTCATCCTCTGAGATTTTATTCTCCAGTTGTTCACCATTTTTGCTGTCCTCATTCTGTTTGCTGCAGTATTCGATGTACTCTTCATCCAGGCTGTGGAGCTGCTCCTGGATCTGGTTATATTCTTTCAGGATGACTTGCTCCACCATGTTGCCTGTCTGATGATCCATGTTGTTTCTGACCACCTGGCCGACCCGTAGTAATTTCCTACCTTTGCTGTCGGCCATACTGTCCTCCAAGTTGATATGACTGGGTCCAGGGATCTCATTAGAAGGTTCCTCATTGACAATATAGGTTCCTCTGTGTTTGATACCAGCAATCCACCTCCGTGGTCTCCGGAGCAGGGCTAAAAAGCGGTTTCTTGGTCCACCCATAGCGTTCTCCAGTTTCTTTGGTGCCTGTGGTTGCATTTCTTCATCCTCTGAGATTTTATTCTCCAGTTCTTCACCATTTTTGCTGTCCTCATCCTTTTTGCTGTAGTACTCTTCATCCAGGCTGTGGAGCTGCTCCTGGATCTGGTTATATTCTTTCAGGATGACCTGCTCCACCATGTTGCCTGTCTGATGATCCATGTTGTCTCTGACCACCTGGCTGCGTGTGCTGCCTTTTATACCTTAGTGCAGCCCCGCCCCCTGGCTATCTTGCTCCGGATTGGTCAATTTTCAGTGGGCGTGGCTACTTTCCTGCCTCCTGATTGGACAGTGAGCTGGAATTGATCTGGCATTATGATGTCATCAGCCATTGGGGGAGATTCTCTGTCATTGTGACATCATCATTCATGTCTTTTACAGTATGTTTACTGCATTTGAATTTATGTATGTGTGTACATACTGCATACACTATGTATATGTTACATGGTATATTAATATTGTGTATGTCCTGGTTTGGTTGCATGCACATCACACACACGTCACCTTCAGAAGAATATATTGAGAGAATTATCCACAGATTATCTTCCCTTTTGGCTGTAATTTATCTCACTATGTAGCCACTAATTAAAGCTATAATGAGAAAGGGGGTAACACACCGAAACTTTGCCAGTTTTGGAATAAACTCTTCTTCACTTTTACCTGTTTGTATCTGGAGTGCTGCTTCTTTTTTGGATTTTATGGATAGATTAAAGTCAGTAGGTGCATGGGAATTTTATACTGTATATTACAAACGCCATTATGTTTATTAAATATCCAGCAAGTGAACACAGCCTAATATGGCGCTCATACTTATCACCACATTCTTTCACTATATTTACACCAAACAACTGACCTGCTATAAACGCATTGGGGCTCATTTACTAAGGATCCGCGGACCGAATTTTCGTCGTGTTTTCCGGCAATTTCCGAGTTGTGCCGCATTTAACAGGGGTTTTTGGCGCACACGATCGGATTGTGGCGCATCGGTGCCGGCTTTCAAGCGACACAAATCGAGGGGCGTGGACGTCGGACAACCCGACTGATTCTGAAAAACCGCAGAATTTAACCACGAAATTGTGTCACAAGATCAGCACTTACATGCACCGGGAAGAAGAAGGTGAACTCCGGCGGACCTCAGCTGGGGAAGCGACACATGCAGGAAATTGGATGCACGATCTTAGTGAATCGCGGCAGACCCGAATCCTCGTCGGACGACGCACAGCGGGGATCGCAACGGGACGGGTAAGTAGGTGTGTCCCATTGATTATATTATGTATAATGATACAACTGCCACCACTAGGTGGAGATCAGTAAATCGCAATGATTGCAGCTTCTACTGAACTCAATGGAAGCTGGAATTATATAATTGCACTAAGCTAGTGAAAGGAGATAATGATCAGTGCTGGGCCCCAAACACTTTCCTGTACAGTCATGGCCATAAGTTTTGAGAATGACACAAATATTATATTTTCACATGATCTGTTGCCCTCTGGTTTTTATGGTTATTTGTCAGATGTTTTTATCACATACAGAAATACAAGTGCAATCATATTATGAAAGAGAATCCTATTGGATTTATAAATTATGTACGTTAACACCTAATGGCCAAAATGAGGCCATTGAATCGGTCTGAACAAGGCATTTAACAAAATTGTACTCTCTCACACCCCCCCCCATTAGACCATTTTTGGCACATGCACCTTGAAGAGCTATTCTCCTTTGTCTACATTACTTGCAGCAGTCTTTTTTACTTACCCCGGTATTGGTCGTATCCGTAACAACACATCTAGCATACGAGCTCAGCGAAACATCGCGACTGGGTCTTTAATTTTGCCCCTCTGAGCGATCCGTAGCCACACATATGAACGCAGTGGTTCAATGCCAATTACGTAATACCGCAGCTCCTACCAGCGATTCCTCTTCATGGTTTAATATCGTACGGGTTCTTCTGCCCTTTTTAACTTATCGTGACATCCTGATCAGGGGCAACTTCTGATCTTCCGGATCTTCAAGGTTATTTTAAGTGTGTATAGATTTAGATATGTATTTACTATTATTTTTTATTGCAGAATATACATTGTTTAAAATGGGAGTTGAATTTTGACCCTCTGGTACCACACGTGACATTGATGTTGTTTCCGGTCCTCCCGGTGTCTATCGTGATTGTGTTTGTATATATATAAGTTGAAGTTTTATCATTGTATTATGCCTGATGAAGGCCCCAATATGGGGCTGAAACGCACCGCGTATCCCCCAATAAAACATTGTATCTTCATGTGATCCCCTCCGGCTCGTGGATTCATCTAAGCGCCGGTTGCCTTTTACATCTCCCTCTGACGGGTAACGTGCACCTTCACCACGACTTTCCAGGATCCTGGTCTGGTTTAAAGCGTGGATATATACACTGGCCTGGCTGCTACACTTACATAAGGCGATTCAACATCATTCCTAAGGTGAGAGTCCAATCTTCTTTCGCTATCGTTACCAGTTGCCATAACGTTATTTCACCAGGGTAGCGCCTTTGTCTTTTT
Organism: Engystomops pustulosus; assembly: GCA_019512145.1. Classification (NCBI taxonomy): domain Eukaryota; kingdom Metazoa; phylum Chordata; class Amphibia; order Anura; family Leptodactylidae; genus Engystomops; species Engystomops pustulosus. Next base: position 10,340 of record WNYA01001046.1, read on the forward strand.
GTGCTTGTTTCCCTGTGGTTGGGCAAGGGGATTATTCCATCTGCCCCCACATCTCCAGGTAATCTATAATCATATTATGACTAACAAAAGTTTTCATTGACAGTTATAAGGAGTTGATGCAGCAAGTCAATATTTGCAGTGTTGACCCTTCTTCTTCAGGACCTCTGCAATTCTCCCTGGCATGTTCTTAATCAACTTCTGGACCAAATCCTGACTGATAGCAGTCTATTCTTGCACAATCAATGCTTGCATTTTGTCACAATTTGTTGGTTTTTGTTTGTCCACCCGTCTCTTGATGATTGACCACAAGTTCTCAATGGGATTAAGATCTGGGGAGTTTCCAGGCCATGGACCCAAATTTTCTATGTTTTGTTCCCTGAGCCATTTAATCATCACCTTTGCTTTATGGCAAGGTGCTCCATCATGCTGGAAAAGGCATTGTTGATCACCAAACTGCTCTTGGACGGTTGGGAGAAGTTGCTCTTGGATGTGATTTTAGGCAAAAACTGTGAGAGAGCCGATTCCCTTGGCTGAGAAGCAACCCCCCACATGAATGGTTGAAGGATGCTTTACAGTAGGCATGAGACAAGACTGGTAATACTGCTCACCTTGTCTTCTCCGAACAAGCTGTTTTCCAGATGTTCCAAACAATCGGAAAGGGGATTCATCAGAGAAAATGACTTTACCCCATTCCTCAGCAGTCCACTCCCTGTACCCTTTGCAGAATATCCGTCTGTCCCTGATGTTTTTTCTGGAGAGAAGTGGCTTCTTTTCTGCCCTCCTTGACACCAGGCCTTGCTCCAAGAGTCTCCGCCTGACAGTGCGTGAGGAGCAACAATGGAACCTCTCTCATTGAATTCCTTGATGATGCGATAGATTGTTGACTGAGGTGCAATCTTTCTAGCTGCGATACTCTTGTTAGGCCAGTTTTGTGCAGTGCAATGATGACTGCATGTGTTTCTTTAGAGATAACCATGGTTAACAGAAGAGAAACAATGATGCCAAGCACCAGCCTCCTTTTAAAGTGTCCAGTGGTGTGATTCTTACTTAATCCTGACAGATTGATCTCCAGCCCTGTCCTCATCAACACCCACACCTGTGTTACTGGAGCAATCACTGAAACGATGTTAGCTGCTCCTTTTAAGGCAGGCCTGCAATGAAGTTGAAATGTGTTTTGGGGGAAAAATATTGACTTTGCAATGAATTACTGTTAAGCTGATGACTCTAACATTCTGGAATATATATAAGACATGATGGCATCATTTAATTTATTATATAATTTTGACCCACAGTCAAAGTATATGTAATATAATATATGAAGGGAATGCAGTGTATAAAAAAAAGAGGCATTTGATATAAAATAATTCAATGAGTGTATATTAAATATGATATAATTCAAAATGGGGGTTGCAATATATAAAATCATTAATAAGCAGTTCAGAAAATGTAATTGATTACTGGGTGCATTATATATAATTTATTCCGGGAGAAAAGCGTATGCTTTTATAGGATAAGTAGTGAATATTGAAATATACACTCACCGGCCACTTTATTAGGTACACCATGCTAGTAACTGGTTGGACCCCCTTTTGCCTTCAGAACTGCCTCAATTCTTCGTGGCATAGATTCAACAAGGTGCTGAATCTTGGAGATTTTGGACCATATTGACATGATCGCATCACACAGTTCCGCAGATTTGTCGGCTGCACATCCATGATGCGAATCTCCCGTTCCACTGATGTTTTTTCTGGAGAGAAGTGGCTTCTTTTCTGCCCTCCTTGACACCAGGCCTTGCTCCAAGAGTCTCCGCCTGACAGTGCGTGAGGAGCAACAATGGAACCTCTCTCATTGAATTCCTTGATGATGCGATAGATTGTTGACTGAGGTGCAATCTTTCTAGCTGCGATACTCTTGTTAGGCCAGTTGCTGGAGCAATCACTGAAACGATGTTAGCTGCTCCTTTTAAGGCAGGCCTGCAATGAAGTTGAAATGTGTTTTGGGGGAAAAATATTGACTTTGCAATGAATTACTGTTAGGCTGATGACTCTAACATTCTGGAATATATGCAAATTTCCATTCTAAAACCTGATGCAGTAGACTTTGTAACAATTTAACATTTGTATCATTCTCAAAACTTATGGCCATGACTGTATATTAGCTACTCTATCTATTATAATCTGCCCTTATGAAAATATCTATGCTGCATATAAGAAAAACAAGGACAGCAAGAACTGAATCTACAGTATCATTGTGTACATAGAAGATGGGCCATTAGCATCAGCTCCTCTGGGGAGCCTGAGACACTGAGAACAATCATATGAATAGGCTGTAATGTACTCTATGGATGGTCAGTAGCTTCAAGAGGAGAATGTGGACAAATACTGCTGTTTCTTAATTTTTCCTCTTGCCACTTACTCTAAAATCAGGGCCCCTATCCCCACAGAGGGCCCCTGCCACTGCCAGTTATAGAAATCCATGTTGGTAGAACAATTGATGTGGGGGCTAAAATAATTATTTGCATTGGCTTAAGAAAGATATAGATATGATTGGTGATGGTAGGGGCATGGCAGGGGTCCTTTCTCTACTTGATAAAGAAGACATGATGGCATCATTTAATTTATTATATAATTTTGACCAACAGTCAAAGTATATGTAATATAATATATGAAGGGAATGCAGTGTATAAAAAAAGAGGCATTTGATATAAAATAATTCAATGAGTGTATATTAAATATGATATAATTCAAAATGGGGGTTGCAATATATAAAATCATTAATAAGCAGTTCAGAAAATGTAATTGATTACTGGGTGCGTTATATATAATTTATTCCGGGAGAAAAGTGTATGCCTTTATAGGATAAGTAGTGAATATTGAAATATACACTCACCGGCCACTTTATTAGGTACACCATGCTAGTAACTGGTTGGACCCCCTTTTGCCTTAAGAACTGCCTCAATTCTTCATGGCATAGATTCAACAAGGTGCTGAAAGCATTCCTCAGAGATTTTGGTCCATATTGACATGATCGCATCACACAGTTCCGCAGATTTGTCGGCTGCACACCATGATGCGAATCTCCCGTTCCACCACATCCCAAAGATGCTCTATTGGATTGAGATCTGGTGACTGTGGAGGCCATTTGAGTACAGTGAACTCATTGTCATGTTCAAGAAACCAGTCTGAGATGATTCCAGCTTTATGACATGGCGCATTATCCTGCTGAAAGTAGCCATCAGATGTTGGGTACATTGTGGTCATATAGGGATGGACATGGTCAGCAACAATACTCAGGCAGGCTGTGGCGTTGCAACGATGCTCAATTGGTACCAAGGGGCACAAAGATTGCCAAGAAAATATTCTCCACACCATGACACCACCACCACCAGCCTTAACCGTTGATACAAGGCAGGATGGATCCATGCTTTCATGTTGTTGACGCCAAATTCTGACCACCCAATGTCGCAGCAGAAATCGAGACTCATCAGACCAGACAACGTTTTTCCAATCTTCTACTGTCCAATTTCGATGAGCTTGTGCAAATTGTAGCCTAGTTTCCTGTTCTTAGCTGAAAGGAGTGGCACCCGGTGTGGTCTTCTGCTGCTGTAGCCCATCTGCCTCAAAGTTCGACGTACTGTGCGTTCAGAGATGCTCTCCTGCCTACCTTGGTTGTAACGGGTGGCGATTTGAGTCACTGTTGCCTTTCTATCAGCTCGAACCAGTCTGCCCATTCTCCTCTGACCTCTGGCATCAACAAGGCATTTCCGCCCACAGAACTGCCGCTCACTGGATGTTTTTTCTTTTTCGGACCATTCTTTGTAAACCCTAGAGATGGTTGTGCGTGAAAATCCCAGTAGATTAGCAGTTTCTGAAATACTCAGACCAGCCCTTCTGGCACCAACAACCATGCCACGTTCAAAGGCACTCAAATCACCTTTCTTCCCCATACTGATGCTCGGTTTGAACTGCAGGAGATTGTCTTGACCATGTGCCGCCATGTGATTGCCTTATTAGAAATTAAGTGTTAACGAGCAGTTGGACAGGTGTACCTAATAAAGTGACCGGTGAGTGTATATTGAGGGGGAAACCAAGGGCAAAGTATGTCTTTATATACATGTAGGGTGCTCATTGTGGTCCGTGTAATGAAAGGACCATTTCTTATTTAGGAGCACAGTGTGGATATTTTTGTGGTATTTTTGGGGGAGCAGTACGGAAATGTGCTGCAAATAGCTGATAACATCTGCAGGCAAATGGTGAAGGCATTTCTGTCACGGCTGCCAAATGTCATCGTCCAGTTCTGGTCAAGCAAAATACCTGCTTCCAAGATGATGACTTCCACAGCATCCTGGCTTTGTCCAAAGACATATCTGACAATCCACATTTTGACAACTAGTCAGAAACATTCCATGTATAATATGTTATAGCAGCGAATCAGGACGCACCAAAAGTAAAGGTGACATGGGTTGAAAAGATTGGTTCATGTTGACCTCAGTCCTAACGGGTGCTGTGATTTATTATGGTGGAGATTCTTGGGTGCTCGCATACAACAACCTCCATTACTTGAATGTAATCCACTACCCAGCTGATGTTTGCTATGCGATTTGCCCACCTGTTGGCAGTCCATTTGCGGTGGGTGAAGGAGCCAGAGGCGATTCTATTCCGATTCCTATTTATATCGGGGAGTGTGGGTAAAGCGGGGCCACCGTTACAGAGCGCAGCAGGGGAAACAGTGTCTGAAGGATTTAGTCATGTAGATTAGGGTGGTTACAAGATTTGGATGAAAGAGCTCTATGGCGGAAGGCCGGAGGAACAGTGGGGATATGTTTGAAAGGTCCTGGATTGGTGGAAATGTCACCAGCAGCAAGGAGTATCAGAGATAGAGATAGCAGGTGAGAGAAGGATAGAGAGTGCGGTGGTTGCTCCTTTTTGCAAAGTAGGAGTGTAGCACTCAGGTAAGCAATAGAGATGAGCGAGCATACTCGTCCAAGCTTGATGCTCGTTCGAGCATTAGTGTACTCACAACTGCTCGTTGCTCGGGCAAGTATTTCGCCAGCTCGAGAAAATGGCATCTCGCAGCGTTTAGATTTTTGGCGGGCAGAAACAGAGCCAATCACAAGCCAGGAGACAGACATCCAGCATCACATGGTACACTTACATGTCGATAGCAGTGGTTGGCTGGCCTGATCAGCCAATATACTGCAATATACTAGCCCCTGCCCGCACTGCTCGGATCTTTCTCTGTCTGGATGCCGAAAGGGATAGATCTGCTGCTGGTCAGGGATAGCGTTAGGGTGTTCTAGTAGATTACTACAAGAACCTTACTGTTAGACAGGAGTGATTCTCCAAGAACCCAAAAGCCCTTGTTAGGGTTACATTAGCGTCTTTCAAAAACTTAAAGTGACAGTCACAGCACAAAATCCTTTTGTGTGCTGTAAGTGTTGGTTAGAAACTAGCCATAGCAATCATCTTCTGAGGTTGCTGTCTGATTTCTTCTACATCTTTTTTTCTATATTAAAAAAAAAAAATTCCAGTTTATATTTCTGTTTTGTCTATAAAATAGACTTTAATTTGGAAAATGTTGGGTAGAGGACGGGTAGAGGACGAGAACGAGGGCGTGGGCATACAATTACTGCAGGCGTCAGAGGCCATGGTCCTAGGCGGGGTGAGACACCACCTGCTGATGAGGGAGCAGGGGAACGCTGCAGAGCTACACTCCCTAGCTTCATGTCTCAAGTTACTGGGACTCGTGGTAGAGCACTGTTGAGGCCAAAACAGTACGAACAGGTGATGTCGTGGATTGCGGACAATGCTTCAAGTAAATTGTCCACCAGTCAGTCTTCCACACAGTCCACCCATGTTACCGCAGTCCACCAAGTGAGCGCTTCTCCACCTCAACCTCCTTCCCCCCAGTCTGCCCCCTCCCAGAAAAATTTGGCATTTGAGCCGGCATACTCTGAGGAACTGTTTTCTGGACCCTTCCCAGAGTCACAAACCACTTGTCAGGTTGCTGCTGAGCTCTTTCCCGATGCTCAGGTTTTCCACCGGTCGCAGTCTGTGGGTCATGATGACATTGTTGACGTAGTTGAAGAAGTGTGTAAAGAGGTGTCAGACGATGAGGAGACATGGTTGCCAGACAGTGGTGAAGTTGTTGTCAGGGTAGAAAGTCCAAGGGGGAGCAGACTGAGGGATCGGAGGATGATGAGGTGACAGACCCAAGCTGGGTTGATAAGCAGGGTGAAGACAGTGCTTCTGAGACGGAGGCGAGTCCTATACCTGAACAGGTTGGAAGAGGCAGTGGTGGGGACATACAGAGAGGCAGGGCAAGAGCTGGTGCATCAGCGCCAAATGTTTCATGTAGTGAAGCTTCCGTGGCGAGGGCTAGATTTTCTGAAGTCTGGAGGTTCTTTAAAGAAAAAGCAGATGACCGACGGACTGTGGTGTGCCACCTGTGCCACACCAGGATACGCAGGGGTTCCACCACTACTAGCTTAACCACCACCAGTATGTGCAGGCATATGAATGCTAAACACCCCATTCAATTGGACCAAGGCCGTTTACCTCCGGCCGGGCCCACCACTGCTCCTTCCCCTGTGTCATTTGCTCCCTCTGCTAGTCATCCCCCTGCCCAGGGACCCCGGCACAAACACCTCCCGCTCGTAAACAACACCTTCGCCTCCACAGCGTCCACCAATGTCTCCATGCGCAGCGTTCAGCTGTCTATAATCCAGACGCTGGAGCGCAAGAGGAAATACAGTTCCACATGCCCAAGCCCTCAACGTCCACATCTCCAAATTACTGAGCGTGGAGATGCTGCTGGTAGAGACCGAGGCCTTTTGCAACCTCATGGGGACAGCCGCCCCTCGGTATTCGGTCCCCAGCCGCCACTACTTTTCCCAATGTGCCGCCCCAACCCTGCACCAGCACGTGTCAGACAACATCATCCGTGCCATGACCAACGCCGGTTCTGACAAGGTCCACCTAACCAGGGCCACTATGTATCACTGACGGCACATTGGGTTAACTTGGTGGAGGCTGGGACCGCGTCTGACCCTGGGGCCGCTCATATACTGCCGAGGATTGCGGGGCCTACCTCGGTCACGGTCCCTCAGGCCTAATATGCCTCCTCCTCCTCCCACCCCTCCTCCACCTCCTCCTCCGAATTACCATCCATGGGCATGGCGCCATCAGTAGGTAGCTCTAGACGCAGCAGCAGTGGCGTCGCTAAGTGACAGAAGGCGGTGCTCAAACTGCTGAGCCTAGGCGATTAAAGCCACACCGCCCAAGAGCTATTACAGGGCATCACGACGCAGACCGATCTGCAGCTGGCACCGCTGAACCTGAAGCCAGGGTATGTGTGACAATGGCCGTAACCTGGTGGCGGCTCTGCAACTCGGCTGACTGACACATGTGCCATGCCTGGCCCATGTGTTAAATCTCATAGTTCAGCGGTTCCTCAAGACATACCCCAATCTGTCTGATTTGCTCACGAAGGTGCGCCGCATCTGTGCGCATTTCAAAAATTCGACCACAGATGCTGCCACTCTCAGGGCAGCGCAGCGCCTCCAACTGCCCACTCGCCGACTGTTGTGTGACGTGCCCACCAGGTGCAATTCCACATTAACCATGTTATCCAGAGTTTACCAGCAGCGCAGAGCGATTGTAGACTGCCAGATGTCAACTTCCACCAGAACTGGTAGTCAGGTAGTCACGTAGTCTACAATGAGGAGTGGATGTCTGATATCTGTCAGGTGCTGAGTAACTTTGAGGAGTCAACACAGATGGTCAGTGGCGATGCCGCCATCATCAGCCTCACCATCCCGCTGCTTGGCCTGTTGCTGTTGAAAACCTCTGGTCAGCATGAAGTCGGAGCTTGGCTCGGTCACAAGAGACGGGGGAAGCAATATAGCCAGAGCACTCTCCGGTCTGTTTTCTTAGCCGCGTGTCAGCAGGAGGTGGAGGAGGAAGAGGAGAGAACGTTGTGCGACACAGAAGAGGGGGACCAGTGCTCAGTCCTTAACTTTTCTGCGTGCATGGGCAGAAAAGAGGAGTGGAGGCAGGAATGGAGAATCAGCCAGTGAGGGTGAGTGAATTGTTGTGGCTCGGGACCTGGCGCATATTTTGCAGATTTCATGCGGCTCCTATCCCGTGACCCTCGTGTTCAAAGAGTTTTTCAGCACCGATGACTTGTATTTCTACTCCCCTGACCCACGGTACAACAAACTCTTTCCCTCTCCTCAACTGGAGAGGAAAGAGTGTGAGAATGCATGTAATTCCACAGGCCTGTGCACACGCTGAAATAGATTTTCCCATCTGCAACCTCTGCTAAGCGGCAGAGGATCTGCGGGCAAAGAGGGGGAGTAGCAAGCAGGCAGCTTGTCCACCAATGGCCGGGTACACTTTACAAGCTTTTGACAGTTTTTATGTCACCCCAGCAAGAACCAATCACATGTCTCCATTCCGCGTGCAGAGTAGGGGTGATCTTTAAGAAAGATGGTGAGGGAGTCCGTAGCTGACCATACCATCGTCCTAGATTGATCACACCGCTCCCTACACTACTACTGGGTTTCAAAGGCTGAACCCATCTGGCCCAAACTGGCGCTGTACGCCTTGGAGGGTTCTTGGCCTGGCCCTGCGTGTTGTCCGAGCGGGGTTCAGTGAGCTTGGTGGCATCATCACCGATAAGCGTACACGCCTGTTCGACTGGCAGCTTGCCGCTTATCAAGATAATCAGCATGGATTTCTCATGATTTCGCATTCTCCCCCGCGGTGAAAGCACCTCAGCTGGAAAATTCACAGTATGCACTCAGTCTCCTCCTTCGCCTCCTCTTTGTACACTAAGCAGGCTTACTGATATTTTTTCGGCAGGGCCACTGGCTCTAGCTATAGTATTTATCTATAATTTTTCTGAAAGGGCCACCTACCCGGTCCCTCTGTTTTAAAAAATTTTTGGAGTGCCATACAGACAGGTACTCTTTTGTTTAAAAAATTTTCTGGCGGGCCACCTACCCATCCTCGGTTTTGAAAACTTTTTTTGGATGCCACATCCAGTACTCTATGTATTTAATTTTTTTTTCTGTCATTCCACCTACCCGCTCTCTGATGCTTTACTATAGTCCCGGCTTGTCAATAATCATCTGTAAGGTTGCCTGTAATGTAAGCTTTATTGCTAATCCTTGGTCAATTACAGCAAAAACTTTGAAACTCCAATTTCACTGGGGCAAAAGGTTTTTTGTCTGGATCTACCATTATAAAATATTCGCAGTTTCGCCTCTACATTATCAAATTCATAACTTAAGAACACAACTATCGACTCCTATCTTGTATTTAAACTTAGGGACTGCCTGTAGTATGAGTGTTGGTTCAATCCGCGTTCATCCGGTTTAATTCCTGCTCATTGCAGGAAAATGCAAGAGCAACACTAACCTGTGTGCAGTCCATTTGCGGTGGGTAAAGGAGGCCAGAGGCTAGCCTTCAGAACGTCTTTGCATTTCGTGTCAAGTCTATGATTTGGGTATCCTCAGATGCTATATTTATGAAGTTTGGGCTGGGGACTTGTTTTCGTGCGACCATGACACCACTCCAGCAACCCCACATTTAACTTCTTAATTAAAGAAGATGTACTGTTCATATCCTACGCCTATCCAATACATTTGTTTTACATGATCCTTTATAATGACCATTCTCGGATGCTAAGAAAGCAGCTTGTCTTCTTCTAGCCTAAAAGCTTTTTTCCCCCCTTTATGGACACATATTGGCAGTGAATGATCTGTATATGAATTACAGAAAGCATCAATTGTATTTAAAATCATCAAATGTATCTTTTATTTATGATGGATCTATCTCCGCTCTGCTGTTGTTGTTCAGGTACGACCATCATTAATGTTTTGGGACATTTGGAAAAAGCCAATTACCTATCATTATAATTTTTTGGGATGTGGAGTGAAACCGGAGTGCCCTAGGAAACCCACGCAAACACAGGGAGAATATACAACTCCCAATGCAGAGCTGTCCATGAGGCTAATCTGGCCCCAGATGCTGCAAGGCCCAGGGCAAACCACGAGCCTCTGTGTTGCCCAATGAATGATTAGAAACGGCTTGGTGGAAAAAACACTCAGGTCTTTAGACTTCTCATGTGTTACCTTCTTCACTGGGTCTATGCTCTTGCTGATGTAGAGCCTGATGGTCACTGATGGAGGTTTTCAGGAATGCTAGGCAAACAAGATGACTCCTGATGGCATTCCATTGGCGGTGTGTGAATAGCCCAGGGTCTCCTTCTAAAAGGTCTATGGACGCCATGCAACATGCGAGATGCTACCTGTTTGCAGTCCAATTTGCAGTGGGTGAAGGAGCCATAGGCTACTTCAGAGGGTCACTGGACCCTAGGCAAACACTGCGAGGTGCTAACCTAGTGGCGTCCATTTGCAGTGGGGAAGGAGCCAGGGCCCCCCCCCGCCTAAGACCTCACAAGAGGGTCTAATGGACACCAGGCAACTGCAAGATGCTACCTGTTGGCAGCCAATTTTTCAGTGGGTGTAGGAGCAAGACGCTTACCTTCAAAAGCGTCTATGGACAATGGCCAGGAAAACATGCACGATGCTACCTGTTGGTAGTCCTTGTGTGTAGGTGAAGGAGCCGAGGCTACCTTCCAGAAGGTCTAGGGACGCTAAGCAAACCTGCGAGATGTTAACCTTTTGGCAGTCATTTGCGGTGGGTGAGGATCCAAGGCTACCTTCAGAGGGTCTATGGCTGCTTAGGCAAACATGCGAGATGCTACCTTACACCACAGTTGGCAGTCCATGTTGCGTGTTCGGTGAAAGGAAGCCAGGGCCTACCCCTGCAAGGATTCTAGGGACACTTGGCAAACATTCGATATGCTACCAGTTGCAGTCCACTTTTCGTGGGTGAATGATCAGAGGCTACCTTACCAAGGTCTAATTGCCGCTAGGCAACATGCAAGATGATACCATTTAGGCAGTCCATTTGCGGAGGTGAAGGAGCATAGGCTACCTCATAGGTCTATGGACGCTAGGCAAACATGCAAGCTGCCCCCAGTTGGCAGTCCATTTGCGTGGTGAAGGAGCCAGATGCTCCTTCATAATGTCTATGGACGCTAGGCTACATGGCAAGATGTCCATTTGCGGTGTATTAAGGAGCCAAGGCTACCTTCAGAATGTCTTATGGACGCTAGGCAAACATACCGAATGTTTACCTTTTGGCAGTCCATTTGCGGTGGGTGAAGGAGCCAGAGGCTACCTTCAGAGGGTCTATGGAACCTTGGCAAATGCGAGATGCTACAGTTGCAGTCCATTTGGTGGGGTGGGGTGAATGAGCCAGAGGCGACTTTCAGAAGGTCTATGGACGCTAGGCAAACTGCGAAGCTACCTGTTTACACAGTTCCACTTTGCAATGTGTAACGGAGCCAGAGGCTACCTTCAAAGGTCTATGGAGGCTAGGCAAACATGCGAGTGCTACACCTGTTTTCAGTCATTTGCGGTTGTGAAGGAGCCAGGGCTACCTTCTGGGTCTATGGACCTATGCAAACATCGGGATGCTACCTGTTCGCAGTCCCTTCGTGGTGTGTGATGTGAGCCAGAGGCTACCTTCATAAGGTCTATCGAGTCCTAGGGCAACAGTGAGATGCCACCCTGTCGCAGTCCAACTGCCGTGGGGAGGAGCCAGAGCGACCTTCGAGGTCTTTGACGCTGTCAAAATGCGAGAACGCTACCTAACCTTTTTGCAGTCCTTTGGGTGGGTGAGAAGGAGCCAGAGGCTACTTTCAAAGGTCTATGGACGCTAGGGCAAACATACGAGAATGCTACTAGTGGCATTCCATTTGCAGTGGTTGAAGGAGCCAGAGGCTCCCTTCAGAAGGTCGATTGACGCTAGGCAACATGCTTTATGCTACCTTAGGCAGTCCATTGTGCGGTGGGGTGTGTGAAGGAGCCAGAGGCTAAAACCTTCAGAAGTCATGACGGTAGCAACATGCTATATGCTACCTTTGGCAGTCCATTTGCGGTGTAGGGAAGGTGCAAGAAGCTACTTCATATCAAATCCAGTGGGTGAAGGCAAACTTCATTTCAAGTCCGGTAGATGAGAGTCTTTCACTGAAGATGTCAAGAAACTAGGATGGGTGATTTATTAAAATTCGTTTCGATCCCCGAATTCGCCAAATTTTTTCAAAAAATTAGTTTCGACAGACGAATAGTATCAAAATGATCACGTTAAAAAACAGGCATTTCTGGCTGCAGAGAGCCTGTTAGGGTGTTGTAGAACTGTGTGGCCATGCTTAAATGCATAGGGAAGCGTGGTTTGGTCTTCAAACAATGGCTGTTGTTTTTAGTATGCCACGCACATGACAGCCTTGGTCTTATAATTGCTTCACTCTTCTCTTCCATGTGCATTACAAAGGCCACTTCCCAAATAGCGAAGCGGGAACGCAGCCTCCAATGTAACGTCTGTGCCACACAGCTCGAAAGGACTGAGCTTGAGGGCCAAGATCCCACAAAACATCAAAGAGTGCACTCTTTTTAACACTGAGTGGCACAATGAATATAGTGTGAAAGGTGGTATCAGAAGCGCAAGAGCGTAATAGTGGGCCAATGATATCGTGTTTTGTGTGGCATCAAAAGAGCAGCAGAAGGAGCCCCGCACAGTGGCACAATGACATAGTGTTGAATGTGGCATCAGTAGCAGCAGGGCCGCCCCCCGCAGAGTGGCACAATGATATAGTTGAAGTGGCATCAGAAGCAGCAGGAGCCCCGCAAGAGTGGCACATGATATAGGTGTAAAGGTGGCATCAGTAGCAACAGCAGCAGGAGGAGCCCCACAGGTTTCAACAATGATATAGTGTTTGGTGGCATCAGAAGCGTCAGGGGCCCGCAGCAGTGGCACAATATATAGTGTGAAGTGACATCAGTAGCAGCAGGAGCCCGCAGAGTGGCACAATGATAAGTAGTGAAGGTCTGACATCATTAGCAGCAGGAGCCCGCAAGTGGCACAATGCAATATAGTGTGAAGGTGGCATCCGGAAGCAGCAAGAGCGGCAGAGTGCGCACACTCCAGACTTTAAGCGACTGTGATGGAACTGCTACGCTCCTACCCCCCCCCAGCTCCCACCGCATCCGTGGTAGTATACGTGAGCATGACTGCAATGAATCCCCCGGTCAGACCTGACCCAGAGGATGGACAATGGCGCCAATTTCCAGCGGCCACTGTGTGCTCAGTATTTCGCTATAGTATGCTAGCTTGTCCTTCCTCTCAGGCACAGGAAAAAGTCACCCATTTTTGGAGGGTCCAAGAGTGTGGAGAGCAACAGTCCATCCGGATGCCGTATGTTTGACTATTCGGCTGTCACTAGTTAGGGCAAAGCCCATGCTGGCGGGCCCTCTGCGCAAGTGACTCTGAGGGATCTCCCGTCTCCATATCCACAGTATAACGCCACGGTGCTTCTGGGTCCATCTTCCTCGTCTTCTACCGTCCTCCGATGCTCCTGCTCCTCCTCTCCTTCCACCTGAGGTAGAAAAACCACAAATTGCACCAGAGACTCTGCTTGTGCTCCAATGCCTCCCCTCCAGTTCGCCCCCCCGACTCATGTGGCCCATGAGATTAGTCCTCCACGTCTCCAGTGCCCTGACCAGAACAGATTGCAGCATTGAGTTCCAGGAACATAAGCAGGTGGCATGACGTTATTCATTCCCGCAGTCCTGGTGAAATGACAAATAACGTGGCCTCGTTCAAAAGGCCTGATCAACGGCGGTGTCACGCATGAGCTTGCCAGTGGCTGACAAAAGTTACAACACAGGGGTAGTCCTCCCCTTTCCCGCCTTGCATCATCAAATTCATTAAATGGGCTTTCTCTGTTCATACAGGCGGTCTAACAGATGGAGCTGGAATTCCAAAGGGTGGAAAACATCGATATCATCCTAATGTGCGTTAGGGGCCGTTCTGGCGACTGCACTCGAGAAGTGTTTGCTTGGCTTTTGTAAGAAATGGCTTAAAGGGGTTATCTCGTCTGGCACTCACATTCAGTTCACTAATCTTCCATTATAAACATTTCTTCAATTGTATGTTTATTAACAAATGTTCCTCTGTGAAGATAATTTCTCATAAATGCTAGTATTCCTGTCCCTTAGAAACGATATAGCTTCCTCGGTTACGACCACGTCACACCTGCAAGCATTGGCCAGACATGCACTATAGAGTCCTGTCCTGACCTCCTGGATCCATCGATCATTACAAACAGGCCAGCTGCAGTAGCTCCCCAGACTTTTATATCATAAACCTGTTGGTTTCTTTGTGCACATCACTCAGCAGAGGTGGCCGTACATGCCGAGGAAGCAATCTCGTTTCTAAGGGAACAACATGACTATCTTTATTGAGAAATTATCTTCACACAGGACAATTTTTAAACATCTAATTGAATAAATGATTTATATATGGCAGATTTTATCAAACTGAATTGCATGCCACAGACTCCAATACCCCCTTTAAGTGCGTGCTCAGTGCCTTGCAGATGGGTGTAAGACTTCGGAACCTTGTTTACGTACCAGATTTGAACATGTGTGCCAAGCAGGGCGACAAGGACCATCCCTCTCAGGTGGGCAGGCGGACCCATGGTTCCTCCCATTGTCTGACCCATGGTTCCGATTTTTTAGTTGTCGCGGAGACAGCACACTTGATTTCTCCTTGCATGACGCGGAGAAGTTCCTCCCCCTGTGTGACTCTTCATTCGCGACCAGGAAAACCAGGTGTAGAACTGCTGACCACCGCTGGTGCCTGCATCATGTGGTATTGGAGCAGCACTTGTTGGAAGGTTTTGAGGTGGTGTGGAGAATGGGAGGAGGAGGCGGACACTGCGCAGGAGCCGCATTTGAAAACGTGAGGAGAAAGTGCCGCACTTAGTTGAAGTTGTTGGTGGGCTGGGCGGGAAGCAAATTCACCCCAGTGGGCCGTAAGGACATTACTGGCCCTGACCATATTACATACAGCTCCACGACGACGCTGCTGCCGTCACCTTGGAAGAACGGATAAGCTCAGGCCTGGCCCCACCTCTTGTTGTACAATATTGGTGAAGGGCTTGCACAGCCTTTTTCGAAAAAAACTTGCGCTTTGGAACTCTCCACCTCAGTTCGGCACAAGCATTAGTTTCTCTGAACGGTGCAGAGTCCACGACTTGGAAGGGAGAGACTGCAGTACCAACACTTTTCCATAGCACTGTCAGCTTCTCTGCCCTTAGGACGGCTGACGCTAGAGTTGTCTTTTTGTAATTGCCGTCGCTCACGACTGCTGTGTCCATGCGTAGCGAGGAGTAGGAGTATCAGGGCCGGGAATGATGTCAAAGACAAACAGCTCCCCTTCGGCCGAGGTGGCTGTAGCCTTGACTTTGCTGAAACATATGTATGCCCACTAGGGTGCTGCTGGCTGTTGTTTGCCGCCTGCAGGATGGACCGCATCTGACACCTGGTTTCTCCCAGGCCATTGGATGTGATGCTGCATGTTGTTGGCGCAAGGGCCGGGGTGCAAGGTTTAGCTCCCTGGCCACGCTTCACTTTCTGCCCAGCATTTTGACATTACCCCACGCTCGTCCTCCTCTGGTGTCTTTACAACAACCTGCCACACCGCTGCGTTGGTTTAATTTTAAACTACCGCCAACACTTCTGCACTGAGCGACTACTACCAGCCACCGCTGCCCCCTCGCTGAGCCCCTGTGCCACTGCTTATTTGGCCTGCGATTTGTACCCCGCGGACGTTTGGCTCCCGTCCTCAGCATCCACCCGTCTGAATTCACAGCGCAACTGCTGCCTGTCCGCAATCTGACACCACTCTTCGCCCAACGATGATGAATCCCCTGCTACACCTGGATCCAAGTCCACCGGCTACATCAATCGTCAATTTGCGTTTCCCGGTCCCTGCTTCTCTCCTCCACAGCCTACTGCAGGCTGTGGCGTCTGTCCCCACCTCTTCACTGAAAGCAGGGATTCAGACGGGTGCTGCTGAATGTCCTCAACACTTCGTCCTCGCTGAAGTGCGCGGAGCCCAACCACCTAGTAACTCTCTGGCTGCCGGGAAAGGAACAGGACAGGCCTGGTTGAGGACAGGTGAGGGCCACTTGACCTGCTCCTTTGGCCATGCCAACTATTGTTGTATCGAAGGAACCTACGGAATCTTGGCTGGGGTTGTCCAGTGGGGTTCAACACACTGCACGAAGATGGCAATGGAGTTTCTGGACTTGCCTCACAGAGTCACCCCTTCTGCGACATCCCCTTACTGTTCGCTGCAACCCTCTGCCTGCTCACATGCCACCTTCTGTCTGACATAGTGGTTTATTAAACTACTTGGATTCACACGTAAATATGGCTGTAAACTAGAGCACAATGAGGTATGGCAAGTGCGTTATACAGATACCTCCCCACTGACAGTGTATTTCAAGCAAAATCACTGTATAAACTAGTGGATTTCACACTTAAATATGGCTGTAAACTAGTGCCCCCAAAGGTATTGCAAGGTGCGTTCTACAGATGCCCCACACTGATAGCTCCACTACTCGGAGATGCATGAATGTCCAAACAGATTTCTTCTATTCGATTTTGTCACTAAAATAGAACTGCTATTTGGGGTTACAGATCCCCCTTAAACCCCTTACGGACGGAGGGGTTTTTTTCGCACTCATTTCTCTCTCCCAACTTTCTTCAAAATCCATAACTTTTTTACATTTTTTCCATGTACAGACCTGTGTTAGGGCCTTATTTTGGCGTAACAAATTTGTACTTTCTCCGTAATGGTTTTATTGTAACATGCCATGTCCTGCAAAGCTGAAAAAAATCCAAATGGGTTGGAAAAATTGAAAAAAACCGCACGTGCGTCACGTTCTTGTGGCTCAGTTTTTACGACTTTTTCACCTTCCGCTCCAATAACCAAACACGCCTACTTTTCTTTGGTTCTGTGCGATCGCGTGATACCAAATTTATATAGTTTTTATTTTTTTTTAATACTTTTCAAATTAAACGAATGTGTACAAAAAGAAAAAAAATTTTTTGCCATCTTCTGACGCTAATAAATAACTTTTTCAATACTTTGGGCACGGAGATGTGTGAGGGGTCCTTTTTTGCGAAATGAGGCGACGTTTTCATTGCTGCTACCATTTTGAGGTCTGTGCGACATTTGATCTTTTTTATTTCATTTTTTTGTATTGTAAAAAGGTGTAAAAGCTCATTTCGGACATTTGGGCGCCATTTCCCGCCTTCGGAGGTCACCGCCGGCCGTAACCGTTTTTTATATTTTGATATATCGGCATTTTTGTGACGCGGCCGATACCTAATATGTCCTGTGATTTTACTGTTTGTTATGTTTTAATCCCGTTCTAGGGAAACGGGGGGATTTGAACTTTTAATATTTTAATATTTTTTTTTATTTTTTAAACTTTTTTTTTCTTTTTTTTTTCACTATCTTTTAGACCATACTAGGTACATTACCCTATATAGTCCGAATCGCTTCTACCATATACTGTCAATACTTCTGTATTGCAATATAGGCATTTTTGCAGCACATTCATTAACAATGATCCACTGGCATCATTGTACGAATATTTCAGCGCCAGAATAGCCTCGTTTCAAAAGAAGACCCGAGCTACCATGGCAACTGATCGCCTCCCCCGATGAACGTTTCTTGGCGTGGCGATCGAACAAGATGGCGGCGCCCACAGCGCCGCCCGTTCTTTTAAACGCCGTCCGGCGACATTGTGCCCGGCGGCTTTTAAAAGACGGCGGCGCGTTGGCGCCGCTCTTTTTCGATCGCCACCCCCCGAAACGTCATCGGGGGGCGGCGATCAGTTGCCATGGTATCCTCGTGTCTTCTTTGACACGATTCTATCTGGCAGCTGCATATTCGTTACATGAGCCAGGGCTCATTGTAATGAATGTGCTGCAAAAATGCCATATATTGCAATACAGAAGTATTGCAGTATAGGGTAGTCCAGCGATCTGACTATCTAGGGTTAATTTACCCTAGATGTTAAAAGATAGTGAAAAAAAAAGAAAAAAAAAGTAAAAAAATAAAAAAAATTAATAAAATATTAAAGTTCAATCACCCCCCTTTCCCAGAACGGATATAAAACATAACAAACAGTAAAAAATCACAGAACATATTAGGTATCGCCGCGTCCCAAATGCCGTCGATCTATCAATATAAAACGGTTACGGCCGGCGGTGACTCCGAGGCGGGAAATGGCGGCCCAATGTCCGAAATGCGACTTTTACACCTTTTACATACATAAAAAATGAAATAAAAATGATCAAAATGTCGCACAGACCTCAAATGGTATTGCCAATGAAACGTCGCCTCATTTCGCCAAAATGACCCTCACACATCTCCGTGCCGCCAATAGTATAAAAAGTTTATTTAGCCGTCGAAGATGCAAAAAATTTTTTTCTTTTTTTGTCCACATTCGTTTAATTTTTGAAATGTATTCAAACACAATAAACCTATATAAATTTGGTATCACCGCGATCGCACCGAACCAAAGAATAAAGTAGGGCTTGTATGTGTGGAGCGAAGAGTGAAGTCGTAAAAACGAGTCCCACAAGAACGTGACGCACGTGCGGTTTTTTTCATGTTTTCACATTTGAATTTTTTGTTCAGCTGTGTGTCTGTCATCGGCATGGTTAAAATAAATACTTTACGGGAAAGTACCAAATTTTTACGCACAAAATAGTCCCCACAGGCCTGTACATGGAAAATGAAAAATATGGATTTTTGAAGTTGGAGAGGGCGAGAATGAGGCGAAAACCTCCGTCCTTAAGGGTTAGGGATTGTATACCCCAATAGCATTTTCTATTTATGACACAATCGAATGGGTTGGGGGGGGGGGGGGGAAAGAAATCTGTTTTGGACTTCATGCATCTGCAGTATGTGAGCTTATCAGTGTGGGGCATCTGATAACCACCTTGCAATACCTTTTGGGGCTCTAGTTACAGCCATATTTACGTGTAATCCACATAGTTTATACAGTGATTTTTGCTGACATACACTGTCAGTTGTGGGGTCTCTGTAATAACGCACATTGCCATACCTCATTTTGACTCATTTACAGCCATATTTACGTGTGAAACCACGTAGTTTTTAATAAACCACTATTTCAGACAGAAAGGTGGCAGGTGGAGGCCGGCAGAGGTGCACACATAGGGGGTCGTCAGCAGGGGGACTCTGTGATGCCAGAACTCCATTGTCATCTAGTGGCAGTGTGTTGAACCCCACTGGACAACCCAGCCAAGATTCCCGTAGGTTCCTCTGATACAACAATTAGTTGGCATGGCCCGGAGCAGGTCAGTGCCCTCACCTGTCCTCAACCAGCTCTGTCCTGTTTCCTTTCCCGCAGCCAGAGATCTTACTAGGTGGTCTGGGCTCCGCGCCACTATTCAGCGAGGACGAAGCGGTTTGAGGACATTCAGCGCTGCTTTTCAGTGAGAGTGGGGCAGACTGCACAGCCGCAGTAGGCTGTGAGGCGAGTAGCAGTGACCGGAAACGCAATTGACGATGATGTAGCCGGTGGCACTTGGGATCCGGTGTAGCAGGGATTCATCATCGTTGGGCGAAGAGTGTGTCCGCTTGCGGAGCAGTCGCAAGTTGCGACTGTGACTCATCCGGTGGCTGCAGGACGGGAGCCAAACGTCCGGGGGTCCAAATCGCAGGCCCAAATAGCAGTGGCCAGGGGCTCAGCGAGCAGCGGTGGTAGTAGTCGCTCAGGGCAGAGTGTTGCGGTAAAATTACCACCTCAGCGGTGTGGCAGTTTTTTGTAAGACACCTCTCGAGTAGCCTAGCGGGTGGTTATATTTCATAACTGCGGGCGAAATTGAGCGTGGCCCAGGGTGCACTTACTAAGGCCACACCCGGCCCTGCGCCAACACTGCAGCCATCACAATTCCAATGGCCTGGAAACCAGGTGTCAGTGCGGTACCATCCTGCATGCGCAACAACAGCACAAGCACCCTAGTGGCATACATATGTTTCAGCAAGTCAAGGCTCCAGCACCTCTGCCAAGGAGCTGTTATTGCTCTTTGACATCAGTTTCCCGCCTGATACCCTACTCCTCGCTTACGCATGGCACCAGCAGTCTTTGAGCGAGGCAATTACAAAATGACAACTGCATATGCGTCCAGCCGTCCTAAGGTGGCAGAGCTGACCGTGTCTCCCTTGTCAAGTTGTTGGTACTGCAAGTCTCTCCCTTTCCAAGTTCGTGGACTCTGCACCGTTCGAGAACTAATGGCTTTTGCCGAACTGAGTTGGGAGTTCCAATCCGCCATTTTTTTCGACAAAGCTGTGCAGCCCTTCACCAATATGTACAACAGAGGTGGCCAGTCCTTGAGCTATCAGTTTCTTCCAGGTGCCGGCAGCCGTTCGTGTGGAGCTTTAATTATGGTCAGGGCCGATTATATTGTCCTTTACGGGCCCCTGGTGTGACTTTGCTCCCGCCCAGCCCACCAACACTTCAACAAGTGACGGCACTTTCTCCTTCACTTTTCAACTGCTGCTCCTGCGCCAGTTGTCCGCCTCCTCCTCCTCATTCTTCTCCCACCACCACCGCAACCTCCACAGTGTGCTCCATACCACCATGTACAGGCACAGCGGTGTCACGCCGTTCTACACCTTGTTTTTAACCTGGGAGCATGAGTTCACACAGGGGAGGAACTTCCTCCGCGTCATGCAAGGAGAAATCAATGTGGTGGCTTTCTCCGCGACAACTAAAAATCGGACCATGTGTAGACAGGTAGGAACATGGTGTCCGCGCTGCACTGAGGAGGGATGGTCCTTGGCCTGCATGGCACACATGTTCATCCGGTAGTCCAACAAGTTCCTGAAGTCTTACACCCATCTGCAAGGACACTGAGCAGCACTTAAAGGGTATTCTCGTCGGGCATTCACAGTCAGTTTGATAATCTGCTATATAAACATTTATTCAATTAGATGTTATTAAAAAAATTGTCCTGTGTGAAGATAATTTTCTCATAAATGTAGTCAGTTGTCTCCTTAGACGATATTGCTTTGCTTCCTCGATACGGCCACCTCTGCCTTGAGTGAGTGCACAAAGAAAAAAGGTTTATGTATAGAAAATGTCTGGGAGCTACTGCAGCTGTCCTGTTGTACTTATCGATGGATCCAGAGGTCCTAACAGTACTCTATAGTGCATGTCTGGCCACTGCTGCCAGAGTGTGACGTGGTCCGTAACCGAGGAAACTATATCGTTTCTAGGGACAGAATGACTACATTTATGGAAATTATCTTCACAGAGGAAATTTTTTTTTAATAACATCCAATTGAAGAATGTTTTTATAAATGGAAGATTAGTGAAACTGAATGTGAGGCCAGACGAGAATACCCCTTTAGCCATTCTTACAAGCCCAGCACACACTTCTCGAGTTGCCGCGCATAAACGGCTACCGCAACATAGTCTGATAGGCGATGTTCCACCTTTGGAATTCCAGCCTCCATATGTTAGACCGCCCCCCCCCTGGTATGAACCGAGAAACAGCCATCATAATTTTTGATGACAGGCAATCGAA
This sequence comes from Engystomops pustulosus, assembly GCA_019512145.1. Classification (NCBI taxonomy): domain Eukaryota; kingdom Metazoa; phylum Chordata; class Amphibia; order Anura; family Leptodactylidae; genus Engystomops; species Engystomops pustulosus. The sequence goes on from WNYA01001046.1 coordinate 31,893, forward strand.
CGGAGTACTCCCCTGTGTAACTTTTATGTCCAGCCACTGGCAGCGCATGCGTACACATGCCGTTTGCTCAGGCCTTTTTGAAAAGGGCCACGTTATTTTGTCAGTCAACCAGGACTGCGGGATGAAATAACGTCAGCCACTGCTTTAATGTCCGCACTCATGCTGAAAATCTGTCTGGTCAGGGCACTGGAGAAGTGGGAGACCTACATCTCATGGCCACATGAGTCCGCTGGGGCGAACTTGAGGAGGGAGGGACATTGGAGCCACAAGCGGTCTGGTGCATTTGTGGTTTTTCTACTCAGGTGACAGGAGAGGAGGACAGGATCATCCGGATGAGGTAGAAACCGGCGATGACCAGAAGCCACCGTGGCAGTAATACTGTGGATATGGAGACCGGGAGTCCCTCAGAGTCACTTGCGCAGATGGCCCGCACATGGCGCTTTGCCTACTAGTGACAGCCGAATAGTAACCATCCGGCATCCTGTGACTTTTGGCTCTCCACCCTCGTGGACCCTCCCAATGGGTGACGTTTTTCCTGCTGCTGAAGTAAGGAAAGCGAGCATACTCTATAAGAGAAATACTGAGCACACAGTTGTGCCGCTGGCCTTTTGTCGCCATTGTCCATCCTCTGTCAGGCTGACCGGGGATTCCTGGCAGTCATTGCTCACGTACTACTACCACGGCTTGCTGGTGGGGAGCTGGGGGGTAGGAGCAGTAGCATTTCCAGCAACAGTCGCTTAAGTCTGGAGGTGCCACTCTCCGCTCTGCTGCTTCCGATGCCACCTTCACACTATATCATTGGCACTCTGCGGTCTCCTGCTGCTACTGATTCACCTTCACACTATATCATTGTGCACTCTGCGGCTCCTGCTGCCTACTGATGTCACCTGTCACACTCTATCATTGTGGCCACCTGCGGGCCCCTCGCGTCTGATGCCCACAAACCACTATCTCATTGTGCCACTCTGTTGGTCCTCCTGCTCGCTGTTGCTACGATGCCACCTTTACACTATATCTTGTGCCACTCTGCGGTGGCTCCTGCTGCTTCTATGCCACCTTCAAACTATATCAGTGTGGCCACTCTGCGGGCTCCGGCTGCTACGTGATTGCCACCTTCACACTAGTTTCATTGTGCCACTGTTGCGGGTCCTCTGCTGCTTCTTTTGAATTCCCCAACACACTTATCATTGTGCCATCTTCCGCTCTTGCTGCTTCTGATACCCCCTTCACACTATATCATGTGCCACTCATGTAAAAAGAGTGCACTCTTTGATGTTTTAGTGGGATTTGGCCCTCCAGCTAGTCCTTTCGGCTGGCCACAGACGGTACCTTGTCAGGCTGCGTTCCGCTTCGCTTTTTGGGGAAGTTGCCGTTGTAAGTGGCACATGGCAAAGATAAGAGTGAAGAAATTCTAAGAGCCCACGGCCTGTCATGTGCTTGTCATACTAAAACACAGCATTGTTTTTAAGACCAAACCACGCTCCCTATGCATATTTAACATGGCACAACGTTCTACAACACCCTACAGCTCCTCTGCAGCCAGGAAAATGCCTGTTTTTAACTTGAATTCATTTTGATACTATTTCGGTCGACTAATTTTTTTGAAAAAATTTGGCGAATCGGGGATCGACGAATTTAATAAATTCCCCATCTCAGTCTTGCATCTTCAGTAAGACTCTTCATCTACCGGACTTGACATGGTTTGCCTTCACCCCTGATTTGATAATGAGGTGCGTCTTGCACCTTCACACACCGCAACTGGCTGCAAAAGGTAGCATCTCGCATGTTGCCACCGGTCCATACCCTTCTGAGGTAGCCTCTGGCTCCTTCACCCACCGCAAATGGACTGCCAAAGGTAGCATCGCATGTTTGCCAAGCGTCCATAACCTTCTGAAGTAGCCTCTGGCTCCTTCACCCACGCAAAGGACTGCCACTGGTAGCATCTCGTTTGCCAAGCGTCCATAGACCTTCTGAAAGTAGCCTCTGGCTCCTTCACCACCGCAAAGGACTGCCAACTGGTAGCATCGCGCATTTTGCCAGCGTCCAAGACCTTCGAAGGTAGCCTCTGGCTCCTTCACCCACCGCATGGACTGCAACAGTGGCTCCTCACATGTTTGCCAACGATCCATAGACCTTTGAAGGTAGTCTCTGGCTCCTTCACACCGCAAATGGACTGCAACTGGTAGCATCGCATGTTTGCCTGGTTCCATAGACCCTCAGAAGGTAGCCTCTGGCTCCTTCACCCACCGCAAATGGATGCCAACAGTAGCATTTGCATGTTTGCCTAGCGCTCCATAGACCTCTGAAGGTAGCCCTGGCTCCTTACACAGAAAGGACTGCCAACTGGTAGCATTCTTGCATGTTGCTGGTGTCCATAGACCTTGAAGGTAGCATCTGGCTCCTTCACCCACCAAATGGATGCCAACAGGTAGCATCTTGCATGTTTGCCAGCGTCCATAGTACCTCTGAAGGTAGCCTCTGGCTCTTCACCCACCTCAAATGGACTGCCAAGGTAGCATACTCGCATGTTTGCCCAGCGTCCATAGACCTTCTGAAGGTAGCCTCTGGCTCTCTCAACCACCGCAAATGGACTAAGTGTAAGATCTCGCATGTTGCCAAGCGTCCATAGACCTTCTGAAGGTAGCCTCTGGCTCCTTCACCCACCGCAAATGGACTGCCACTGGTAGCATCTGCATGTTGCAAGCGTCCATAGACCTCTGAAGGTAGCCTCTGGCTCCTTCACCCCGCAAATGGACTGCAACTGGTAGCATCTGCATGTTGCCAGCGTCCATAGACCTTCTGAAGGTAGCCTCTGGCTCCTTCACCCACCGCAAATGGAACTGCCAACTGGTAGCATCTCGCATGTTGCCAAGTGTCAAACCTTCTGAAGGTAGCCTCTGGCTCCTTCACCCACCGCAAATGGACTGCCAACTGGTAGCATCTCGCATGTTTGCCAAGCATCCTAGACCCTCTGAAGTACCTCTGGCTCCTTCACCCACCGCAAATGGACTGCCAAAAGTAACATCTCGCTGTTTGCCTAGGTCCATAGACCTTCTGAAGTAGCCTCTGGCTCCTTCCCCCTACCACAAATGGACTGCAACAGGTAGCATCTTGCATGTTTTCCGGCATCATAGACCTTTTGAGGTAGCTTCTTGCTCCTTCACCCCTGCAAATGGACTGCCAACAGGTAGCATCTTGCATGTTTGCCTGGTGTCCATAGACCTCTGAAGGTAGCCCCTGGCTCTCTTCACCCACTGCAAATGGACTGCCACTAGGTGCACCTCGCATGTTTGCTAGGTCATAGACCTCTTGAAGGTAGCCTCTGGCTCCTTCACCCACTGCAAATGGACTGCCAACAGGTAGCATATCGCATGTTTGCCTGCGTCCATAGACCTTTGAAGGTAGCCCCTGGCTCCTTCACACACACGCAAATGGAATCCATCAGGAGTCATCTTGTTTGCCTAGCATTCATGAAAACTCCATCATGACCATCAGCTCTACCATCAGCAAGAGCATAGACCCAGTGAAGACAGGTAACACATAAGAAGTTCATAAGACTGAGTTTTTTTCCACCAAGACGTCTTCTAATCCTTCCTTGCAACACAGAGGCTCAGTGGTTTGCACTGGGGCTGCAGCATCGGCCCAGATAGCTCATGGACAGCCTGCGAGTTTGTATATTCTCCTGTGTTGCGTGGGTTTCCTCCGGGCACTCCGGTTTCCTCCCACATCCCAAAAATATACTGATAGGTTAATTGCTTCTTCCAAATTGTCCCAAACATTATGATGGTCGTCCCTGCAACAACACGCAGCAGCAGGAGATAGATCCATCATAAAATAAAAGATACATTTGATGATTTTATACATTGATGATTTCTGTCATTCATTACAGATCATTCACTCAATATGTGTCCATAGAGCTTTTAGGCTAGAAGAGACAAGCTGCTCTTTAGCATCCGAGTGGTTCATTATAAAGTATCATGTAACAAATGTATGTACTAGAGAGTGAAGGTATATGACATTACATCTTCTTTAATTAAAGAAGTTAAATGTGGGGTTGGCTGGATGGTGTATAGAAACAAGTCCCCAGCCCAACTCATAAATATAGCATCTGGGTAATACCCACATAGAGGAAAATGCAAAGACGTTCTGAAGGTAGCCTCTGGCTCCTTTACCCACCGCAAATGACTGCAAACAGTAGTGTTGCATCTTGCATTTCCTGCAATGAGCAGAATTAAACCAGGATTGAACCGGATTTGAACACATCATACTACAGGCAGTCCCCAGTTACATACAAGATAGGGTCCGTAGGTTTGTTCTTAAGTTGAATTTGAATGTCGAAACTGTATATTTTATAATGGTAGATCCAGACAAAAACATTTTTTGCCCCAGTGACAATTGGAGTTTCAAAAGTTTTTGCTGTAATTGGACCAAGGATTATCAATAAAGCTTCATTACAGGCACCTTACAGCTGATTATTGCAGCCTGGGACTATAGTAAAGCATCCAGAGAGCGGGTAGGTGGAATGCCAGAAAAATTAAATACATAGAGTACTTGTATGTGCAGTCCAAAAAAGTTTTCAAAACGGACTGGGTAGGTGGCCCCGAAAATTTTTAAAAAAAGAGTACCTGTATGTGGCCCTCCCAAAAATTTTTAAAACAGAGGACCGGTAGGTGGCCCTTCAGAAAAATTAAATAGATAAATACTATAGCTAGAGCCAGTTGGCCCTGCAAAATATCCGTAGCCTCTGCTTTAGTGTACAAAGAGGAGAGAAGGAGGAGAGAGTGCATACATGTGAATTATTCAGATTGAGCTGCTTTCACTGGTGGGAGAATGGAAATCATGAGAATCCATGCTTGATTCATCTTGATAAGCGTCAGCCTGCCAGTCGACAGGCGTGTACGCTTACGGTGATGATGCCACCAGCTGCACTGAAAACCCCTCGGACAACACGCAGGGCAGGCAAGAACCTCCAAGGCGTACAGCGCCAGTTTGGGCCAGATGTCCAGCTTTGAAACCCAGTAGTTGAGGGAGCTGTGTGATCATCTAGACGATGGTATGGTCAGCTACGTACTCCCTCACCATCTTCTGTAAAGATCACCCCTACTCTGCCGAGACGGGACGTGAGTGTCTTGCTGGGGTGACATAAAACTGTCAAAAGCCTTGTAAAGTGTACCCTCTCCATTGGTGGACAAGCTGCCTGCTTGCCTACTCCCCCTCTTGTCCCCAGATGCCTCTGCCGCTAGCAGTGTCATGGGAAAACTATTTCAGCTTGTGCACCAGGGCCTGCTGGAATTCATGCATTCTCACACTCCTTTCCTCTCCAGTGAGAGAGTGGAAAGATTTTGCTTGTACCGGGGTCCAGGGAGGTGAATACCAAGTAATCGTGCTGGAAAAAATTCTTTGAACAAGGGTCAGGGATAGGCAGCCTTGCATGAAATCTGCAAAATATGCGCCAGAGTCCCGACGCACAACAATTCACTCCCCTCACTGGCCTGACTCTCCATTTCCTCCTCCTAACTCCTCTTCTTCTGGCCCATACACGCTGAACAGTTAAGGACTGGAGCAATGGTCCCCTCTTCTGTGTCCCAACGTTCTCCTCCTCTTCCCCTCCACCTCCTCTGACACGCTAAGAAACAGACCGAGAGTGCTCTGGCTATCTTCTTCCCCCGTCTCTTGTGACGAGCACAAAGCTTCCACTTCATGCTGACCAGAGAGTTTTTCAACAGGCCAAGCAGCGGGATGGTGGAGGCTGATGATGGCGGCATCGCCACTGACCATCTGTGTTGACTCCTCAAAGTTACTCAGCACCTGACAGATATCAGACATCCACTCCTCATTGTAGACTACGTGACTACCTGACTACCAGTTCTGGTGGAAGTTGACATCTGGCGTCTACAATCGCTCTGCGCTGCTGGTAAACTCTGGTAACATGGTTAATGTGGAATTGCACCTCGTGGGCACTCACACAACAGCGGTAGTGGCAGTTGGAGGCCTGCGCTGCCCTGAGAGTGGCAGCATCTGTGGTCGAATTTTTGAAATGCGACAGATGCGGCGCACCTTCTGAGCAATCAGACAGATTGGGGTATGTCTTGAGGAACCGCTGAACTATGAGATTACACATGGGCCAGGCATGGCACATGTGTCAGTCAGCCGAGTTGCGAGCCGCCACCAGGTTCGCCATTGTCACTACCCTGGCTTCAGGTTCCGCGTGCCAGCTGCAGATCGGTCTGCGTCGTGATGCCCTGTAATAGCTCTTGGGCGTTGTGGCTTTAATCGCCTAGGCTCAGCAGTTTGAGCACCGCCTTCTGTCACTTAGCGACGCCACTGTTGCTGCGTCTAGAGCTACCACTGATGGCGCCATGCCCATGGATGGTAATTCGGAGGAGGAGGTGGAGGAGGGGTGGGAGGAGAGGAGGCATATTAGGCCTGAGGGACCGTGACCAGGTAGGCCCCGCAATCCCGCGCAGTATTGAGGCGCCCCAGGGTCAGACGCGGTCCCAGCCTCCACCAAGTTAACCCAATGTGCCGTCAGTGATACATAGTGGCCCTGGTTAGGTGGCCTTGTCAACCGGCGTTGGTCATGGCACGATGATGTTGTCTGACACGTGCTGGTGCAGGGTTGGGGGGGCACATCCGGGAAAAGTAGTGGCGCTGGGGACCGAATACCGAGGGGCGGCTGTCGCCATGAGGTTTGCAAAGGCCTCGGTCTCTACCAGCAGCATCTCCACGCTCTTAATTTGGAGATGTACGTTGAGGGCTTGGGCATGTGGAACTGTATTTCCTCTTGCGCTCCAGCGTCTGGATTTAGACAGCTGAACGCTGCGATGGAGACATTGGTGGACGCTGTGGAGGCGAAGGTGTTGTTTACGAGCGGAGTGTTTGTGCCGGGTCCTGGGCAGGGGATGACTAGCAGAGGAGCAAATGACACAGGGGAAGGAGCAGTGGTGGGCCCGGCCGGAGGTAAACGGCCTTGGCCAATTGAGTGGGTGTTTTAGCATTCATATGCCTGCACATACTGGTGGTGGTTAAGCTAGTAGTGGTGAACCCCTGCGTATCCTGGGTGGCACAGGTGGCACACCACAGTCCGTCGGTCATCCGCTTTTTTAAAGAACCTCAGACTTCAGAAAATCTAGCCCTCGCCACGGAAGCTTCACTACATGAAACATTTGGCGCTGATGCACCAGCTCTTGCCCTGCCTCTCTGTATGGCCCCACCACTGCCTCTTCCAACCTGTTCAGGTATAGGACTCGCCTCCGTCTCAGAAGCACTGTCTTCACCCTGCTTATCAACCCAGCTTGGGTTGTCACCTCATCATCCTCCGATCCTCAGTCTGCTCCCCCTCGACTTCCTACCCTGACAACAACTTCACCCTGTCTGCAACCATGTCTCCTCATCGTCTGACACCTCTTTACACACTTCTTCCACTACGTAACAATGTCATCATGACCCACAACTGCGACCGTGGAAAACCTGAGCATCGGGAAAGAGCTCAGCAGCAACCTGACAAGTGGTTTGTGACTCTGGGAAGGGTCCAAAAACAGTCCTCAGAGTATGCCAAGGGACATAAAACAGGAAAACCTAAAGAAAAAGTTGTGGACGAAGACGGCTAAATCAAATTTTCTGGGAGGGGGCAGACTGGGGGGAAGGAGTTGAGGTGGAGAAGCGCTCACTTGGGTAACATGGGTGGACTGTGTGGAAGACTGACTGGTGGACAATTACTTGAAGCATTGCCGAATCCACACTCACCTGTTCGTACTGTTTTGGCTCAACAGTGCTCTACACGAGTCCCAGTAACTTGAGACATGAAGCTGGGAGTGTGTGCTCGCAGCGTTCCCCTGCTCCCTCATAGCAGGTGTGTCTCACCCCGCCCAGGACCATGGCCTCTGACGCCTGCAGTAATTGGATGCCCACGCCCTCGTCTCGTCCTCTACCCTAGCCTCGGTTCAACATTTTCCAAATTAAAGTCTATTTTATAGACAAAACAGAATATAAACTGGAATTTTTTTTTTTAATATAAAAAAAACATTAGAAGAATCAGACAGCAACCTCAGAAGATGATTGCTATGCTCAGTTTCTAACCAACAGACAGCACACAAAGGATTTTGTGCTGTGACTGTCACTTTAAGTTTTTGAAAGACGCTAATGTAACCCTAACAAGGGCTTTTGGGTTCTTGGAGAATCACTCCTGTCTAACAGTAACACCTAACGCTATCCCTCACCAGCAGCAGCTCTATCCTTTCGGCATCCAGACAGAGAAAGATCCGAGCAGTGCGGGCAGGGGCTAGTATATTGCAGTTTCACTGATCAGGCCAGCCAACCACTGCTATCACATGTAAGTGTACCACGTGATGCTGGATGTCTGTCTCCTGGCTTGTGATTGGCTCTGTTTCTGCCCGCCAAAATCTAAAGCTGCGAATGCCATTTTCTCGAGTGCGAAATACTTGCCCGAGCAACGAGCAGTTGTGAGTACACTAATGCTCGAACGAGCATCAAGCTCGGACGAGTATGCTCGCTCATCTCTATTGCTACCTGAGTGCTACACTCCTACTTTGCAAAAAGGAGCAACCACCCACTCTCTATCCTTCTCTCACCTGCTATCTCTATCTCTGAACTCCTTGCTGCTGGTGACATTTCCACCAATCCAGGACCTTTCAAACATATCCCCACTGTTCCTCCAGCCTTCCGCCATAGAGCTCTTTCATCCAAATCTTGTAACCACCCTAATCTACATGACTAAATCCTTCAGACACTGTTTCCCCTCTGCGCTCTGTAACGGTGGCCCCCTTTACCCACACTCCCCGATATAAATAGGAATCGGAATAGATCGCCTCTGGCTCCTTCACCCACCAAATGGACTGCCAACAGGTGGGCAAATCGCATAGCAAACATCAGCTGGTGGTGGATTACATTCAAGTATGGAGGTTGTTGTATGGAGCACCCAAGAATCTCCACCATAATAAATCACAGCTCCCGTTAGGAATGAGGTCAACATGAACCAATCTTTTCAACCCATGTCACCTTTACTTTGGTGTGTCCTGATTCGCTGCTATAACATATTATACATGGAATATTTCTGACTAGTTGTCAAATGTGATTGTCACATATGTCTTTGGACAAAGCCAGGATGCTGTGGAAGTCATCATCTTGGAAGCAGGTATTTTGCTTGACCAGAACTGGACGATGACATTTGGCACGCGTGACAAAATGCCTTCACCATTTGCCTCCAGATGTTATCAGCTATTCAGCACATTCCGTACTGCTCCCCCAAAATACCACACTCACTCAGTATAAGTCCTGGATACAATATACCACTGTGCTCCTAAATAGAAATGGTCCTTTCATTACACGGACCACAATGAGCACCCTACATGTATATAAAGACATACTTTGCCCTTGGTTTCCCCCTCAATATACACTCACCGGTCACTTTATTAGGTACACCTGTCCAACTGCTCGTAACACTTAATTTCTAATCAGCCATCACATGGCGGCACATGGTCAAGACAATCTCCTGCTTTCAAACCGAGCATCAGTATGGGGAAGAAAGGTGATTTGAGTGCCTTTGAAGTGGCATGGTTGTTGGTGCCAGAAGGCTGTCTGAGTATTTCAAAAACTGCAATCTACGGGATTTTCACGCACAACACAGAGAATGGTCGAAAAGAAAAACATCCAGTGACGGCAGTTCTGTGGGCGGAAATGCCTTGTTGATCAGAGGTCAGAGGAGAATGGGCAGACTGGTTCGAGCTGATAGAAAGGCAACAGTGACTCAAATCGCCACCTTACAACCAGGTAGGCAGGAGAGATCTTGAACGCACAGTACTCGAACTTTGAGGCAGATGGCTACAGCAGCAGAAGACCACACCGGGTGCCACTCCTTTCAGCTACGAACAGGAAACTAGCTCATTTGCACAAGCTCATCGAAATTGGACAGTAGAAGATTGGAAAAACGTTGTCTGGTCTGATGAGTCCGATTTCTGCTGCCATTGGGTGGTCAGAATTTGGCGTCAACAACATGAAAGCATGGATCCATCCTGCCTTGTATCAACGGTTCAGGCTGGTGTGGTGGTGGTGCATGGTGTGAGAATATTTTTTTGGCAATCTTTGTGTCCCTTGGTACCAATTGACCATCGTTGCAACGCCACAGCCTGCCTGAGTATTGTTTGCTGACCATGTCCATCCCTATATGACCACAATGTACCCAACATCTGATGGCTACTTTCCGCAGGATAATGCGCCATGTCTAAAGCTGGAATCATCTCAGACTGGTTTCTGAACTGACAATGAGTTCACTGTACCAAATGGCCTCCACAGTCACCAGATCTCAATCCAATAGAGCATCTTTGGGATTGGTGGAACGGGAGATTCGCATCATGGAGTGCAGCCGACAAATCTGCGGAACTGTGTTATGCGATCATGTCAATATGGTCCAAAATCTCAGATTCAGCACCTTGTTGAATCTAGCCAGAAGAATTGAGGCAGTTCTGAAGGCAAAAGGGGTCCAACCAGTTACTAGCATGGTGTACCTAATAAAGTGGCCGGTGAGTGTATATTTCAATATTCACTACTTATCCTATAAACATACGCTTTTCTCCCGGAATAAATATATATAATGCACCCATAATCAATTACATTTTCCGTGTAACGATGAGTTGAATGAACTGCTATTATGATTTTATATATTGCAAACCCCATTTTAATTATATCATATTTAATATACACTCATTGACTTATTTTATATCAAATGCCTCTTTTTTTATTACACTGCATTCCTTCATATATATTTACTATACTTTGACTGTGGGTCAAATTATATAATAAATTAAATGATGCCATCAGTCTTATATATATTCCAGATGTTAGAGTCATCAGCTAACAGTAATTCATTGCAAAGTCAATATTTTTTCCCCCAAAACACATTTCAACTTCATTGCAGGCCTGCTTAAAAGCAGCAGCTAACATCGTTTCATGATTGCTCCAGTAACACAGGTGTGGGTGTTGATGAGGACAGGCTGGAGATCAATCTGTCAGGATAAGTAAGAATCACACACTGGACACTTTAAAAGGAGGCTGGTGCTTGGCATCATTGTTTCTTTGTTAACCATGGTTATCTCTAAAGAAACACATCAGTCATCATTGACCACAAAACTGGCCTAACAAGAGTATCGCAGCTAGAAAGATTGCACCCGTCAACAATCTATCGCATCATCAATGAATTCAATGAGAGGTTCCATTGTGCTCCTCACGCACTGTCAGGCGAACTCTTGGAGCAAGGCCTGGTGTCAAGGAGGGCAGAAAGAAGCCACTCTCCAGAAAAAACATCAGGGACAGACGGATATTCTGCAAAGGGTACAGGGAGTGGATACTGTAGGAATGTGGGTAAAGTCATTTTTTCTGATGAATCCCCTTTCCGATTGTTTGGAACATCTGAAAACAGCTTGTTCGGAGAAGACAAGGTGAGGCATTATTACCAGTCTTGTCTCATGCCTACTGTAAAGCATCCTTCAACCATTCATGTGGGGGTTGCTTTCAGCCAAGGGAATCGGCTCTCTACAGTTTTGCCTAAAATCACATCCAAAGAGCAAATCTCAAGCTTCCCAACCGTCCAAGAGCAGTTTGGTGATCAACAATGCCTTTTCCATCATGATGGGAGCACCTTGCCATAAGCAAAGGTGATAAATAATGGTCAGGGAACAAAACATAGAAAATTTGGGTCCATGGCCTGGAAACTCCCCAGATCTTATCCCATTGAGAACTTGTGGTCAATCATCAAGAGACGGGTGGACAAACAAAAACCAACAAATTGTGACAAAATGCAAGCATTGATTGTGCAAGAATAGACTGCTATCAGTAGGATTTGGTCCAAAGTTGATTAAGAACATGCCAGGGAGAATTGCAGAGGTCCTGAAGAAGAAGGGTCAACACTGCAAATATTGCACTTGCTGCATCTACTCCTTAACTGTCAATGAAAACTTTTGTTAGTCATAATATGATTATAGATTACTGGAGAGTGGGGGCAGATGGAAATAATCCCCTTGCCCAACCACAGGGAAACAAGCACAAAAAGACAAAGGCGCTACCCTGGTGAAATAACGTTATGGCAACTGGTAACGATAGCGAAAGAAGTATGGACTCTCACCTTAGGAATGATGTTGAATCCTTATGTAGTGTAGCAGCCAGGCCAGTGTATATATCCACGCTTTAAACCAGACCAGGATCCTGGAAAGTCGTGTGGACGTGCACGTTACCCGTCAGAGGGAGATGTAAAAGGCAACCGGCGCTTAGATGAATCCACGAGCCGGAGGGGATCACATGAAGATACAATGTTTATTGGGGGATACGCGGTGCGTTTCAGCCCATATTGGGGCCTTCATCAGGCATAATACAATGATAAAACTTCAAACTTATATATATACAAACACAATCACGATAGACACCGGGAGGACCGGAAACAACATCAACGTCACGTGTTGGGTACCAGAGGGTCAAATATTCAACTACCACTGTTTAAACAATGTATATTCTGCAATAAAAAATAATAGTAAATACATATCTAAATCTATACACACTTAAAATAACCTTGAGATCCGAAGATCAGAAGTTTGCCCCTGATCAGGATGTCACGATAAGTTAAAAAGGGCAGAGAACCCGTACGATATTAAACCATGAAGAGAATCGCTGGTAGGAGCTGCGGTATTACGTAATTGGCATGAACCACTGCGTTCATATGGTGTGGCTACGATCGCTCAGAGGGGCAAAATTAAAACCCAGTCCGATGTTTCGCTGAGCTCGTGATGCTAGATGTGTTGTTACGGATACACCAATACGGGGGTAAGTAAAAAGACTGCTGCAAGTAATGTAGCAAAGGAGAATAGCTCTCAAGGTGATGTGCCAAAATGGTCTAATGGGGGGGGGGGGGGGTAGAGAGTACAATTTTGTAAATGCCTTGTTCAGACCGATTCAATGGCCTCATTTTGGCCATTAGGTGTTAACGTACTAATTATAAATCCAATAGGATTCTCTTTCATTATGATGCACTTGTATTTCTGTATGTGATAAAACATCTGACAAATACCCATAAAAACCAGAGGGCAACAGATCATGTGAAAATATAATATTTGTGTCATTCTCAAAACTTATGGCCCTGACTGTACAGGAAATGTTTGGGGCCCAGCACTGATCATTATCTCCTTTCACTAGCTTAGTGCAATTATATAATTCCAGCTTCATTGAGTTCAGTAGAAGCTGCAATCATTGCGATTTACTGATCTCCACCTAGTGGTGGCAGTTGTATCATTATACATAATATAATCAATGGGACACACCTACTTACCTGTCCCGTTCGCATCCCGGCTGTTCGTCGTCCGACGAGGATTCGGTCTGCCGCGATTCACTAAGATCGTGCATCCAATTTCCTGCCATGTCGCTTCCCCAGCTGAGGTCCGCCGGAGGATTTCACCTTCTTCTTCCCAGTGCATGTAAGTGCTGATCTTGTGAACAATTTCGTGGTTAAATTCGCGGTTTTCCGAATCAGTCGGGTTGTCCGACGTCACGCCCCTCGATTTGTGTCGCTTGAAAGCCGCACCGATGCGCCACAATCCGATCGTGTGCAGCCAAAAACCCCTGTATATGCGGCACAACTCGGAAATTGCCGGAAAACACGACGAAAATTCGTCCGCGGATCCTTAGTAAATGAGCCCCAATGCGTTTATAGCAGGTCGTTTGTTGGTGTAAATATAGTGAAAGAAGTGTGGTGATAAGTATGAGCGCCATATTAGGCTGTGTTCACTTGCTGGATATTTAATAAACATAATGGCGTTTTGTAATATACAGTATAAAATTCCATGCACCTACTGACTTTATCTATCCTTAAATCCAAAAAAAGTAAGCAGCACTCCAGTACAACAGTTCAAATGAGAGGTTCCAAACTGGCAAGTTTCGGTTGTGTTACCCCCTTTCTAATTATAGCTTTAATTAGTGGCTACATAGTGAGATAAATTACAGCCAAAAGGGAAGATAATCTGTGGATATTCTCTCAATATATTCTTCTGAGGTGACGTGTGTTGTGTGTGCATGCAACCAACCAGGACATACACATATTAATATACCATGTAACATATACATAGTGTATGCAGTAGTACACACATACATAAATCAAATGCAGATAAACATACTGTAAAAGACATGAAGATGATGTCCAATGACAGAGAATCTCCCCCAATGGCTGATGACATCATAATTCCAGATCAATTCCAGCTCACTGTCCAATCAGGAGGCAGGAAAGAGTAGCCACGCCCACTGAAAATTGACCAATCCGGAGCAAAGATAGCCAGGGGGCGGGGCGGCGGTCCTAAGGTATAAAAGCAGCACACTCAGCCAGGGGTCAGAGACACATGGATCATCAGGACAGGCAACATGGTGGAGCCGGTCTCCTGAAAAATATAACCAGAATCCAAGAGCAGCTCCACAGCCTGGAATGAGAGTTACTACAGCAAAAAGGGGAGTGAGGGGGGCGGTGGGGGCCGTTTCACCACCGGCACTAGGACTTGAGGGTGCAGCATGCCGGAGCCTTCACCTGTGGATTTTTGACATGGAAGGTAGCGACTTGCTACTTCACACACCGCAAATGAGCAAATGCTAAAGGTAGCATATAGCATGTTTAGCCACAGTCCATAGACCTTCTGAATGGTAGCATCTGCGCCCTATCTTCACCCACCGCCCAAATAAGGACTAGCCAACTGCGCCCTAGCATTTGACGTTGCAAGCTATCCATAGACCTTCTGAAGGTAGCTATGGGCTCCTTCACCCACCGCAATGGACTGCCAACTGGTAGCATCATTGCATGATTTTGCCTAGCGTCCTCCCCAATAGACCTTGAAGGTACGCCTCTGGCTCCTTCACCCACCGCCAATAGACTGAACCAACAGGTAGCATCTTGCATGTTGCTAGACCGTCCATAGACATTCAGAAGTGCCCTGGCTCCATTCACCACCGCCCCAATGGATAGCCCAACTGATAAGCATCTCGCATGTATGCCAAGCGTCCATAAGACTTCTGAAGTAGCCTCGGAATCCGTCACCCCACGCAATGACGACGGAAAATCTGCCAACGCGCAGTAGCATCTCGACATGTTGCAAGCCGATCCCATAGACCTACTGAGTAGACCTATGGCTCCTTTCACCCCGCAAATAGGACTGCCAAATGCCTAGCATCTCGAATGTTGCCTAGCGTCCATAGACTTCTGAAGGTGCTACTGGCTCATTACCCTACCAAATGGACTAAGCCATACAGGTAGCATCTTGCATGTTTTACTGCGCGTCCCATAGACCTTTTGAAGTAGCTCATTGCTACCTTCACCCACTGCAAATGGACTGTCACCAACAGGCTAGCATCTTGCTGTTTGCCTGGTGTCCATAGACTCTTGAAGGGAGGCCCCTGGCCTCCTTCACCACGGCAAATGACTGCCACTAGGGTAGCACCTACGCATGTCTGCCTAGCGTCCATAAAGACCCTTGAAGGTAGACCCTACCTGGTCCTCACCCACTGAAATGGACTGCACAACTCGGTCGCATCTGCAGTTTGCCCAAAGCGTCCATAGACCCTTGAAAGTAG
Source organism: Engystomops pustulosus (assembly GCA_019512145.1). Lineage (NCBI taxonomy): Eukaryota > Metazoa > Chordata > Amphibia > Anura > Leptodactylidae > Engystomops > Engystomops pustulosus. Next base: position 47,502 of record WNYA01001046.1, read on the forward strand.
CCTCCTGGACTCTTCACCCACGCAATGGACTGCCAACTGGTAGCAATCTCGCCATGTTTGCCAAGCGTCCATAGACTCTGAGGCTCAGCTCTGGCACCTCCTTCACCACGCAAATGGACTAGCCAACTGGTAGCATCTCGAAGTGCAAGTCGTCATAGACCTCTGAAGGTAGCCTCCTGAGCTCCTTCACAACGCAAATGCTAGCCCAACAGCGTAGCATCTCGCATGTTTGCAAGCGTCATAGGACCTTCTGCAGGTAGTTCCCTGCGCTCCTCACCCACCGCAAATAGGACTCGCCAACTTCAGGTAGCATCTCGCATAGTTGCCTAGCGTCCATAAGAACCTCTGAAGGTAACCTCTGCAGCTCCGTCACCCCACCGCAAAGGACTGCAAAAGCAGGGGATAACATCCTACGAAATGTTATGCCTAGCGTCATAGACCTCTAAGGTAGCTCTGCCGCTGCCTTCACCTACCACAATGCGACTGCCAAAAGTAGCATCTTAGCATGTGTCTGAGCCGTCCAAGACCTTCTGAAGTAGCCTTGGCTCCTTCACCACCGCAAATGGACTAGCCAAATAGAGTAGCATTCGCATGTTGCATAGCGCTCCATAGACCCTATGAGTAGACACTGTCGTCCTTACCCACCGCAAATCGGACTAGCCCAAAAGGTAACATCTCGCATGTTACTGCCTAGCGTCCATAGACCTTCTGAAGGTAGCCTACTGGCCCCATTCACTCACCACAAATGACTGCCACACAGGTAGCATCTTGCCAGTTTTCTGGCGTCCATAGAGCTTTTTGCAAGTAGCCTCCTTGCTCTTCACCACTGCAACTGGACTGCAACAGGCTAGCATCTTGGCATGTTTGCCTGTGTCCATAGCCCTCTGAAGTAGCCCCTGGCTCCTTCACCCACTGCAAATGACTAGCCAATAGTACGCACCTCGCATGTTCTGCAAGCCGTCCATAGACCCTATGAAAAGGTAGCCTCTGGCTCCTTCACCCACTGCAAATGGACTGCAACAGGTCGCATCTCGATGTTTGCATGGCGTCCATAGACCTTTTGAAGGTAAGCCCCTGGCCTCTTCACACCACTGCAAATGGACTGCTATAGGTAGCATCTCGACATGTTTGCCTAGCGTCCATAGACCCTCCGAAGCGTAGCGCTCTAGCAGCTCTAACGCACACGCAATGGATAGCCACCAGGTAAGCAATCCCGCCTGTTTGCCTAAGGCGTACCTGACCTTCTGAGAGGGTAAGCTTCTAGCTACCTGCACACACCGCAAATGGATAGCCATCAGCGAGTCATCGGTTAGCCTAGCCATTCATGAAAACCTACAATCAGTGACCATCAGGCTCTACCATCGCAGCAGCATAAGACCCAGTGCAGAAGGAACGGAACACATGAAGAAGTCATAAAGACCTGAGTTTGTTTTTCACAAGAGTTTCCTATCCTTCCTTGGCAACACAGAGGCTCAGTGGTTTGCACTGCGGGGCCTTGCAGCAAATCTGGGCCAAGCTAGCTCAAGCGACAGCGCTGCATGGAGTTTGAATTCTCCCTGTGTTTGCGGTGGGTTTCTCCGCGGCAGATCGGCGTTTCCTCCCAAATCCCAAAAATATACTGATAGGTTAATAGGGTTCCTTCCAAATTGATCCCAAACATTAATGATGGTGACCCTGCACAACACAGCCAGCCAGCAGGAGATAATCCATCAGAAAAATAAAAGATACATTTGATGATTTTAAATACACTTGATGATTTCTGTCATTCATTATACAGATCATTCACTGCCCAATATGTGTCCATAGAGACTTTTAGAGCTCAGAAGAGAAAAGCTCCTCTTAGCATCCGAGTGGACATGATAATAGAGAGCAGGTAAACAAGGGGAGGGTAGGGTAGGAAGGGATATGACAAGTTACAGCGGCGTGGAAGGAAAGTCAAGTAAAGGGGGGGGGGGAGGGAGGAGGGGAAGGGGGGAGAAACAAGGACCAGAAAAGTCAGAAGAGAGCAGACGGACAGGCGGCGGAAGGGCCAGGAACACCACCGAGAAAAATGCCCGGGAGGCAGACGGGAGCAGAGGGCCAGAGAAGGGGACAGAGGGACAGAGGGCAGGGGGTAGGGCGGACTAAGCAGACACAAGAGACAGCCGCAACACGCGAGACAGGCAAAACAGAATGTCAACAAGAAACAGCCCAAATTAGGAGGAAAATAACAAAAACCAAAAAGTAGCCCAGATTAAAAAAACCAAACATAGAACAAAACTACAGAAATAAAAAAACCCCCACAAACCCCCAAACCCAAACAAAAGCAAATCGCCGCCCGTGCACTGTCCTTGTGTGAGCAGCAGAGCAAGTCGCCTGGCAAGCTGCTGCCCCTGCTGAATAGAAGAAAGCTGATTACCAGCCTACAAAGGAGCTCCTGCTGAGCCGTCAGGCACAGGGCCCACTGACTCAGGCCCTCCTCCCACAACCAGGAAGCAGAGAGGCCTGCCCTAGACGGGACGCGCAGAGGGCTATGGGAGGACTACAAAGCCATTCGTGAATGGAAGTCCCCCTTCCGAGTTACCATCCCCCTTCCATTAACCCCATTGCCGCTACGTCTGTTCCTAGAGATCTAGCCCTGCCTAGGCAGATGCCTTCCCTAGCATCATGACTTCTCCCCACAAAGAAATTTTCTCTCTCCATTAATAGTACGATGCAGAAATGTGTAACGTATTTCTACATTTTATGACATATTATGCTGAGTTATATATATATATATAGTATGTCTGGGGATTACTAGTAATGCCGCTGGCCATTTGTTGGAGAAAGCTCACAGCGCCTGATGCTCCAATACAGAGAGGTGTCAGCCCTGATATACTATAGTACCGCCAGCCCCGTAGTATAATAGCCCGCCAGGCCCCCTCTAGTAGTATACAGCCACCACCAGCCCCTGTAGTATACAGCCAGCCAGCCCCTGTAGTATACAGCCCGCACAGCACCTGTAGAGATATACAGCCCACCGCCAGCCATGCTTAGATACAGCCCGCCCCCCTGTAGTATACAGCCCCGCCGCCCCGGTAGATACAGCCCACCAGACCCCTTGTAGTATAACAGCCGCCGCTCCGGTGAATTATAGCCGCACAGCAATTAGTTAGTCAAAGCCCCGCCCAGCACTCCTGTAGTATAACAGCCAGCCCCATGTAGTAATAGCTCCGACCATTCCCTGTGCTATACAGCCCCACAGCCCCTGTAGTAGCCTAGCCCGCCAGCTCCTGCATGATATATAGCCCGCCAGCTCCTGCCTGATATATAGCCGCCCAGACTAACTGCCTGATATAAGCCCGCCAGCTCTGTGATATATAGCCCGCAGGCCCTGTAGAATATATAGCCGCCAGACCTTAGGATCATGGCCAGCCATTCCCAGGTGAATGTATACGAGCCCGCCAGCCCCTGTAGATAAGCCCGCCACCGACTTCTGTAGTATACGGCCAGCCATCCCTGATAGATTAAGGCCGCCAGACCTCCATGTAGTATACAGCCCGCCAGCCCCTGTAGTATACAGGCCCCGCCAGCCCCAATGTAGTCTACAAGCCCGGCCTAGCGCATGTAGTATACAGCTCGCCAGCCCCCTGTAGTATAACAGCCAGCAGATGACAAGTAGTATAACAGCCAGCCAGGCCCTGCAGTATACAGTCCGCCAGCCCTGTAGTATACAGGCCCGCCAGACCCCTGTAGTATAAGAGCCCGCAAGTACCCTGGGAGTATATAGCCTGACCAACACCCTAGACTCCCTAGTATATAACACTGACCAACCCTAGCTCCCCCCAGTATATAGCTGCAGCCCCTAAAGCCTCTCACCCAGTATATAGCCTGCAGCCCCTGACTCCCCTAGTATATAGCACTGCAGCCCCTGCCTCCCCCAATATATAGCCTGCCCATGCCCGCTCCCCCCTAGCTATATAGCTGCAGCCCCTGCTCCCCTAGTATTTAGCCCTGACCAGCCCTGCTACCCCCCTAGTATATAGCCTGCAGCCCTCTCCCCCTAGCTATATAGCCATGCAGCCCTCGCTCCCCCAGTATATAGCCTGCAGCCCCTGCCCTCCCCCAGTATATAGCCTGCCACAGCCTGACTCACCCTAGTATATAGCCGCAGCCCCTGCTCACCCTAGCTATATAGCTGCAGCCCTCCGAACTCCCCATAGTATATAGACTGCAGCCCCATGCTCCCCCTAGTATTTAGCCTGAGCCCATGCTCCCCCTAGTTCATATAGCTTGCAGCCCTGCTCCCCTAGCTATATAGATTGCCAGCCCCCTGCTGACCACGAGTATATAGCCCGCACATGCAGCCCACACCCCCCATGTCCCCCCAATATTTATAGCCTGCAGCCCTGCCCACCCAGTATATAGCTGCAGCCGCCATGCCCCACCCAGATATATAGCCTGCAGTTTGCTGTCCCCAATAACTGCCTGTAGAACAAAAAACAAAGTGCCTTACCCCCTCCGTGCCCCGGCCGACGGCCAGAGTTTACCTTCTAGCATCCGATGCTCCGGAAGAGTCATTTTATATCCATCAATGAGTCCCGCCATCGAGCTCGGTCGTCCCTGCAGTCTGTCGCAGGGCGAGGGGGGTGAGGGCCACTATGAGGTCAGCCGCTTGCGCTGCTGACCGCGCAGGCCGTAATGGCGCCTGATGCGCGAGCATTATATGGTTAGAAGAGGAACCTGCGGAGGGGCATTGGAAAGTGAGTACACTTTTTGTTTTTTTGTTTTGTTTCTCTAGACTTAGTATAGGAAGTTAAGGCGGTGTTGACAGAAAAATGTTTGCTACTGAAAACCGTGCTTATACTCGAATATATAGGTTATACATGGAAAAATGTAAAGTTATAATGGTTAGAGGGTTGTGCTATTAAACAGTGTGTGTGTAGGACTTCATGCCAAGAAGTAGCCTCTGGCTCCTTTAGTCCCACCGCAATGGACGCAAACAAGGAGTGATTGACATCTTGCATTTCCTGCAATGACGCAGATTAAACCAGATTGAACCGGATTTACACACATATACATACAGGCAGACCCCAGGTTACATACAATATAGGGGTCCGTAGTTTGTTTTACGTTGAATTTGAATGTACGAAAAACTGTATATTTTATAAGGGTAGATCCAGACAAAACATTTTTATGCCCCGAAACCCCCCCAAAAATGCCAATCTGGAGTATTCAAAGTTTTGCTGTAAACTGCGACCAAGCGAGTTATCAAATTAAACTCATCAGGACTTACAGCGGATTCTTGCAGCCTGAGACTATTAGCTAAAGGCATCCAGAGAGCTGGGTCAGACGTGGAATGCCAGAAAATTAAATACATAGAGTACTTGTATGTGTAGTCCAAAAAAGTCTCAACAGAGGGAATTCCGAAGGTAGAGTGGCCAGCCAGAAAATTTCTAAAAAGGGAGTACCTGTATGTAGGCCACTCCAAAAATTTTTTTAAAACAGGGGACAAAACAAAACGGGTAGTGGCCCTTCAGAAAATTAATAGATGAATACTTAGCTAGAGCAGTGGCCCTGCAGAAAATATCTGTAGCCTACCCCCCTGTTTTCCTATCCGCTTTAGTCTACAAGAGGCAGGAGAATGAGGAGGAGGAGGAGCGGCATACATGTGAATTATTCAGATTGAGACTCGCTTTCACCTGTGGCAGAATAGCGAAATCATGAGACCTCCCATGTTGATTCATCTTGATCAGCGTACCAGCTAGCCCAGTCGACAGCGTGTACGCTTACGTTGCTGATGCCACCAGCTGCCACGCTGAAAACACAGCCTCGGACAACACTCCAGCAGGCAGGCAATAAACTCAAAGCGTACAGCACCGCCAGTTTGAGGCCCAGATGTCCAGCTTGAAACCCAGTAGTTGTAGGAGATGTAGTAGATCATCTCTAAGGACGAGGTAGCCGTCGACTTTTTATCTTGTACTACCCTCACAACATTTATGGTAAAGAGCACCCCTACTCTAGACCAGTGATCTCTGCGGAAAGGGGACAGTGTCTGCTGGCGTGACATAAAACTGTCAAAAGCCTTGTAAAGTGTACCCCTGCCATTGCTTGACAAGCTACGCCACTGTTATTGCCCTACTTCCCCTCTTAGTGCCAAGATGCCCTCTCCGACTAGCAGTGTCAGATGACGGAAAAACCTATTTCAGACTTGTGCACCAGGGCCGCTGGTATTAAGGCATTCTTCACACTCCTTCGTACATCCAGCGGAGAGAGAGTGGAAATGAATTTTGCGTGTAAACGCCTCTGCCCCGTCCAGGCGGAGTAGAATACCATAGTATCGGTGCTGCGAAAAAATTATTTGAACATGAAGGTCATGGGATAGGCAGCCTTGAATGACATCTGCATCAATAGCGCCAGAGTCCCGACGCACAACAATTCACTCCCCTACTGGCCTGACTCTAATTTCTCCTCCTTACCCCCTCCATCCTCTGCTTTGCCCATACACGCTGAAACAGTAAGGACTGCCAGCAATGCGCTCCCTCTTCGATGTCGCCAAAGCTCATCTCCTTTTCATCCCCACCTCTGGCTGACCGCGCTCAAGAACAGACAAGCGCAGAGTGCTCTGGCCATCAACAGCGAGGACTCTTCTTCCCTCCGCTCTTGTGACGAGCACAAGCTTCGACTTCATGACTGACCATGTAGAGTTGGATCAACAGGCCACAGCAGACGGGATGGTGAGGTGATGATGGCGGAATCGCCACTGACATCTGTGTTGACTCCCCTCAAGTTACTCAGAACTAACAGATATCAGCACATCCACTCCTCATGTAGACAATTACGGACTACCAGTTACTGGGCTGGAAGTTGACATCTGGCAGTCTACGAGTCAGCTCTGCGCTGCCCCTGGTAAACTTCTGGATAACATGGTTAATGATGATTGCACCTCGTCGGGCACGTTCACACAACCGTTGTGATGTGCCGGCAGGGACGGAGGCGCTGCGATAGACCTGAGAGTCCAGCAGCATCTGCTGGTCGATTCTGAAATGCGCACAGATGCGCGACATTCGTAATGAGCAATCAGACCAGATTCGGGTGTGATGTCTTGAGGAACCGCTGAACTATGCACAGATTAACACATGAGGCCAGGCATGAGCACATGTGTCAGTCTGCCGCGGACAGAAGCCGCCACCAGGTTACGTCTCGTCACCCATACCTGGCTTCAGGTTAGCAGTGCCCCAGCCGCAGATCGGTCTGCGTCAGTGTGCCCCTGCTAATAGCTCTTGGCGGTGTGATCTTAATCGCCTAGGCCTCAGCAGTTTGAGCACCGCCCTGCCTGTCACTTAGCGACGGCACTGAGCCTGCTGCGTTAGAGCTACCGACTGATGGCGCCATGCCCACGGATTGGTATTCGCCAGGAGGATGAGGGAGGCAGAAATAACGGGGGGAGCGAGGAGCGATGGCATATTAGAGCGCAGGGTTCTTTTTTTTGCAGCCCTGAGGGACGGAGACCGAGGTAGGGCCCGCAATTCCTTGGCAGTATATGAGCGGCCCCAGCGGCTAAGACGCGGTCCAGACTCCCACAAGTTAAACCATGTGCCGTCAGTGAAATAGTGGCCATGTATTAGTCTAGAGTGCGACCTGCTCAGAAACCGCGAGCTTGTCATGGCTACGGCATGATGTGTCTTTGACACATGCAGGTGCAACGGTGGAGGCGGACAGTTCGGGAAAAGAGCAGGAGTGCTGGGGCCGAATCGAGGGGAGAGCTGTCGCCCTAGAGAGTTTTTGCAAAGGCCTCGCGTCTTCAACAGACCAGCCATCTCAGGCTCAGTAGTTAGGCAGATCTGTGGACGTTAGAGGGATATGGGCTGTGGAACTTATCTTCCCCTCTTGCCGCCGCCAGCCGCTATGAACGATGAAGACAGCTGAACCGCCTGCTGAAATTGAGACATATGTAAGGAACGCACATGTGGAGGATCGTGGAGGCGAAGGTGCGTGTTTACGAGAGGAGGTGGTTGTGCCCAGGGTCCTGAGGCAAGGGGAGGACTAAGCAGAGGGAGCAAATGAGTCAAAGAAGTAAACGGGAAGGAGCAGGCTAGGTTGCGGCCCGGCCGGAGGTAAACGGCCTTGCGCTCCACATTGAGTGGGTGTTTAGCATTTATATGCCTGCAAATAACTGCGTGGTGGTTAAGCTAGCTGAGTGCCCGTGAACCCTGCAACCGTATCCTGGTGTGGCACAGGTGGCACCCCACAGTCGTCGCCGTATACTGCTTTTTCTTTAAAGAACCTACCAGACTCAGTAAAATCTAAGCACTCGCCCAACGGAAGCCTTCACAATACATGAAAAATTTGGCGCTGATGCCCAACAGCCTCTTGCCATATATAATGAATGATTTTTCTTCAGGTTGTGTATTAATGTGTATAATTCTGCTGCCGCCTTATCTTAACACACTGACAGGCAGAGGGTAACCACTCAATTAGATGAGTCTCTTGCCTGTAAGATGTATAATATGGAAATGATAGGTGTCCATAGCCATTGCTATATAAATGTGCATAGAATTAACTAGTGATTTAGAATCCTCTACTGAAATCCCAAATCTGTAATGAGCAGAGACTTCAATAAATCAATTATGAGGTCTCCGGATTTGTATGGTAGCAGAAGATGTGGCAAGCATATTTGTATCCTGAGCTCCATGTTTAGTCATAATCACTTACATACATTTTCTTTTGTTTCTGTAGATCACCGCTCCAGTTCAAGGCCTCGCTGTATCCTCCATAATGTATGACGTTTACCGAACTCGACCTGCAGGTTGCGTCTTGCGCCTTGACAAGAAGGTTGCGTCTTGCGTCTTCACCTACCGGACTTGACTTGAAGGTTGCAGCATGCGCCTTCACCCTTCACCTACCGGACTTGACTTGAAGGTTGCAGCATGCGCCTTCACCCTGTGGATTTGACATGAAGGTAGCGACTTGCTACTTCACACACCGCAAATGGACTGCCTAAAGGTAGCATCTAGCATGTTTGCCTAGAGTCCATAGACCTTCTGAAGGTAGCCTCTGGCTCCTTCACCCACCGCAAATGGACTGCCAACTGGTAGCATCTTGCATGTTTGCCAAGCATCCATAGACCTTCTGAAGGTAGCCTCTGGCTCCTTCACCCACCGCAAATGGACTGCCAACTGGTAGCATCTTGCATGTTTGCCTGGTGTCCATAGACCATGAGCCTGGAGATGCTGCTGGTAGAGACCGAGGCCTTTTGCAACCTCAGGGCGACAGCCGCCCCTCGGTATTCGGTCCCCAGCCGCCACTACTTTTCCCGATGTGCCGCCCCAACCCTGCACCCGCATGTGTCAGACAACATCATCCGTACCATGACCAACGCCGGTTCTGACAAGGTCCACCTAACCAGGGCCACTATGTATCACTGACGGCACATTGGGTTAACTTGGTGGAGGCTGGGAGGTCTGACCCTGGGGCCGCTCAATATACTGCGAGGATTGGGGACCTCTCGGTCCCTCAGGCTAATATGCCTCCTCCTCCTCCCCACCCCTCCTCCACCTCCTTCCGCGATTACCATCCGTGGGATGGCGCCATCAGTCGTAGCTCTAGACGCAGCAGCAGTGCCGTGCTAAGTAAGAGGCGGTGCTCAAACTGCTGAGCCTAGGCGATTAAAGCCACCGACCCAGAGCTATTACAGGGCATCACAGAAGCAGACGATTGCGGTGGCAAGCGAACCTGAAGCCAGGGTATGTGGACAATGGCCGGAACCTGGTGGCGGCTCTGCAACTCGGCAGACTGACACATGTGCCATGCCTGGCCCATGTGTTAAATCTATAGTTCGCGGTTCCTCAAGACTACCCCAATCTGTCTGATTTGCTCACGAAGGTGCGCGATCTGTGCGCATTTCAGAAATTCGACCACAGATGCTGCCACTCTAGGGAGCGCAGCGCCTCCAACTGCCCCCACTCCAACTGTTGTGTGACGTGCCCACGAGGTGCAATTCCACATTAACCATGTTATCCAGAGTTTACCAGCAGCGCAGAGCGATTGTAGACTGCCAGATGTCAACTTCCACCAGAACTGGTAGTCAGGTAGTCACGTAGTCTACAATGAGGAGTGGATGTCTGATATCTGTCAGGTGCTGAGTAACTTTGAGGAGTCAACACAGATGGTCAGTGGCGATGCCGCCATCATCAGCCTCACCATCCCGCTGCTTGGCCTGTTGAAAAACTCTCTGGTCAGCATGAAGTCGGAAGCTTTGTGCTCGTCACAAGAGACGGGGGAAGAAGATAGCCAGAGCACTCTCCGGTCTGTTTCTTAGCGCGTGTCAGAGGAGGTGGAGGAGGAAGAGGAGGAGAACATTGGCGACACAGAAGAGGGGACCATTGCTCAGTCCTTAACTGTTCAGCGTGTATGGGCAGAAGAAGAGGAGTTGGAGGAGGAAATGGAGAGTCAGGCCAGTGAGGGGAGTGAATTGTTGTGCGTCGGGCGCATATTTTGCAGATTTCATGCAAGGCTGCCTATCCCGTGACCCTCGTGTTCAAAGAATTTTTTCCAGCACCGATTACTTGGTATTCACTCCCCTGGACCTACGGTACAAGCAAAATCTTTCCACTCTCCTCACTGGAGAGGAAAGGAGTGTGAGAATGCATGAATTCCAGCAGGCCCTGGTGCACAAGCTGAAATAGTTTTTCCCATCTGACACTGCTAGCGGCAGAGGGCATCTGCGGGACAAGAGGGGGAGTAGGCAAGCAGGCAGCTTGTCCACCAATGGCAGGGGTACACTTTACAAGGCTTTTGACAGTTTTATGTCACCCCAGCAAGACACTGTCAACTGTCTCCAGTCTCGGCAGAGTAGGGGTGATCTTTACAGAAAGATGGTGAGGGAGTACGTAGCTGACCATACCATCGTCCTAGATGATCACACAGCTCCCTACAACTACTGGGTTTCAAAGCTGGACATCTGGCCCAAACTGGCGCTGTACGCCTTGGAGGTTCTTGCCTGCCCTGCGTGTTGTCCGAGCGGGTTTTCAGTGCAGCTGGTGGCATCATCACCGATAAGCGTACACGCCTGTCGACTGGCAGGCTGACGCTTATCAAGATGAATCAAGCATGGTTTCTCATGATTTCCATTCCTCACCAGGTGAAACAGCTCAAATCTGAATAATTCAACATGTATGCCACTCATCTCCTCCTCTCCTCCTCTTTGTCACTAAAGCAGAGGCTACTGGATATTTTCTGCAGGGCCAACTGGTCTAGCTATAGTATATTATCTATTTAATTTTTCTGAAGGGCCCACTACCCGGTCCTCTGTTTTAAAAATTTTGAGTGCCACATACAGGTACTCTTTTTTAAAAATTTTTTGGCGGGCCACCTACCCAGTCCTCTGTTTGAAAACTTTTTTGGGACTGCCACATACAAGTCTCTATGTATTTATTTTCCTGGCATTCCACCTACCCGCTCTCTGGATGCTTTACGATATCCCAGGCTGCAATAATCACTGTAAGTCCTGTAATGAAGCTTTAGATATCCTTGGTCCAATTACAGCAAAAACTTTTGAAACTCCAATTGTCACTGGGGCAAAAAATGTTTTTGTCTGGATCTACCATTATAAATATACAGTTTCGACTTACATTCAAATTCAACTTAAGAACAAACCCTACGGACCCTATCTTGTATGTAACTGGGGACTGCCTGTAGTATGATGTGTTCAAATCCGGTTCAATCCTGGTTTAATTCTGCTCATTGCAGGAAATGCAAGATGCAACACTACCTGTTTGCGTCCATTTTGCGGTGGTAAAGGAGCCAGAGGCTACCTTCAGAACGTCTTTGCATTTCTCCTCTATGTTGGTGTATACCCAGATGCTATATTTATGAAGTTGGGCTGGGGACTGTTTTCTCACATGCATCTCCAGCCAACCCCACATTTAACTTCTTTAATTAAAGAAGATGTAATGTCTATACCTTAACTCCTCTCAGTACATACATTTGTTTTACATGATACCTTTATAATGAACCACTCGGATGCTAAAGAGCAGCTTGGTCTCTTCTAGCCTAAAAGCTCTATGGACACATATTGCGTGATGATCTGTAATAGGAATGACAGAAATCATCAATGTATTTAAAATCATCAATGTATCTTTTATTTTATGATGGATCTATCTCCTGCTGCTGCTGTGTTGTGCAGGGACGACATCATTAATGTTTGGGACAATTTGGAAAAGCAATTAACCTATCAGTATATTTGGGATGTGGGAGGAAACCGGAGTGCCCGGAGGAAACCCACGCAAACACAGGAGAATATACAAACTCCTCAGATCGGTCCGATGAGCTATCTGGGCCCAGCTGCAAGCCGCCAGTGCAAACCACTGAGGCCTCTGTGTTGCCCAGGAAGGATTAGAAGACGTCTTGGTGGAAAAAAACTCAGTTCTTTATAACTTCTTCATGTGTTACCCCTTCTTCACTGGGTCTTGCTCTTGCTGAATGGTAGAGCCTGATGGTCACTGATGGAGTTTTGCATGAATGCTAGGCAAACAAGATGACTCCTGATGGCATTCCATTTGCGGTGTGTGAAGGAGCCAGGGGCTACCTTCAAAGGTCTATGGACGCCAGGCAACATGCGAGATGCTACCTGTTGGCAGTCCATTTGCAGTGGGTGAAGGAGCCAGAGGCTACCTTCAAGAGGGTCTATGACGCTAGGCAAACATGCAGGTGCACCTAGTGGCAGTTCCATTTGCCGTGGGTGAAGGAGCCAGGGGCTACCTTCAAGGTCTATGGACACCAGGCAAACATGCAAGTGCTACCTGGTGGCAGTCCATTTGCAGTGTGTGAAGAGCAAGAAGCTACCTTCAAAAGGTCTATGGACGCCAGGAAAACATGCAAGACTGCTACCTGTTGCAGTCCATTTTGTGGTAGGTGAAGGAGCCAGAGGCTACCTTCAGAAGGTCTATGGACTCTGGCAAACATGCGAGATGTTACCTTTTGGCAGTCCATTTGCGGTGGGTGAAGGAGCCAGAGGCTACCTTCAGAGGGTCTATGGATGCTTGGCAACATGCGAGATGCTACCAGTTGGCAGTCCATTTGCGGTGGGGGAAGGAGCCAGAGGCTACCTTCAGAAGTTATGACACTTGGCAACCATGCGAGATGCTACCAGTTGGCATTCCATTTGCGGTGGGTGAAGAGCCCGAGGCCTACCTTCAGAAGGTCTATGGACGCTTGGCAAACATGCGAGATGCTACCAGTTGCAGTCCTTTGCGTGGGTGAAGGAGCCAGAGGCTACCTTCAGAAGGTCTATGGACGCTTGGCAACATGCAGATGCTACCATTTGGCAGTCCATTTGCGTGGGTGAAGGAGCCAGAGGCTACCTTCAGAAGGTCTATGGGACGCTTGGCAACATGCGATATGCTACCAGTTTGGCAGTCCATTTGCGTGGGTGGAAGAGCCAGAGGCTACCTTCAGAAGGTCTATGGACGCTTGGCAAACATGCGAGTATGCTACCAGTTGGCAGTCCATTTGAGGTGGTGAAGTAGCCAGAGGCTACCTTCAGAAGGTCCTATGGACGCTAGGCCAACCATGCAAGATGCTACCTGTTGGCAAGCCATTTGCGGTGGGTGAAGGACCCAGATGCTACCTTCAAGAGGTCTACTGACACCAGCAACATGCAAAGATGCTACCAGTTGGCAGTCCTTTGCCGGTGGTGAAGGAGCCAGAGCTACCTTCAGAGGTCTATGGCGCTAGGCAAACATGCAAGATGCTACTGTTGGCAGTCCATTTGCGGTGGGTGAAGGAGCCAGAGGCTACCTTCAAGAGGTCTATGGACACCAGGCAAACATGCAAGATGCTACCAGTTGGCAGTCCATTTGCGGTGGGTGAAGGAGCCAGAGGCTACCTTCAGAAGGTCTATGGATGCTTGGCAAACATGCAAGATGCTTAGCTCCACTTGGCAGTCCATTTGCGGTGGGTGAAGGAGCAGATGCTACCTTCAGAAGGTCTATGGACGCTTGCAAACATGCAGATGCTACCAGTTGGCAGTCCATTTGCGGTGGGTGAAGGAGCCAGAGGCTATCCTTTCAGAAGGTCTATGGACGCTTGGCAAACATGCGATGCTGCCAGTTGGCAGTCCTTTTGCGGTGGTGAAGGAGCCGAGGCTACCTTCAGAAGGTCTATGGACGCTTGGCAAACATGCGAGATGCTACCATTTGGCAGTCCATTTGCGGTGGGTGAAGGATGCCAGAGGCTACCTCAAAGGTCTATGGACGCTTGGCAACATGCGAGATGCTACCAGTTGGCAGTCCATTTGAGGTGGGTAAAGGAGCCAGAGCTACCTTCAAAGGTCTATGGGACGCGAGGCAAACATGCAAGATGCTACCTGTTTGGCAGTCCATTTGCGGTGGTGAAGAGACAGAGGCTACCTTCAAGAGGTCTATGGACACCAGGCAAACATGCAAGATGCTACCAGTTGCAGTCCATTTGCGGTGGGTGAAGGAGCCAGAGGCTACCTTCAGAAGGTCTATGGATGCTTGGCAAACATGCAAGATGCTACCTGTTGGCAGTCCATTTGCGGTGGGTGAAGGAGCCAGGGGCTACCTTCAAGAGGTCTATGGACACCAGGCAAACATGGCAAATCTAACCAGTTGGCAGTCCATTTGCGGTGGTGAAGGAGCCAGAGGCTACCTCAAAGGTCTATGGATGCTTTGGCAACATGCAAAGTGCAATACCTACCACTTGGCATGTCCATTTGCTGTGGGTGAAGGAGCCAGAGGCTACCCTCAAAAGGTCTATGGACGCTTGGCAAACATGCAGATGCACAAGTTGGCAGTCCATTTAGGGTGGGTGAAAGAGCAGAGGCTACCTTCAAAAGGTCTATGGACGCTAGGCATTCACATGCAAGATGCTACCTGTGTGGGAGTCCATTTGCGGTGGGTAAGGAGCCAGAGGCTACCTTCAGAAGGTCTATGACGCTTGGCAAACATGCAAGATGCTACCATTTGGCAGTCCCTTTGCGTGTGGTGAAGGAGCCAGAGGCTACCTTCAGAGGGTCTATGACGCTAGGCCAACATGCGAGATGCTACCTGTTGGCAGTTCATTTGCGGTGGGTGAAGGAGCCATAGGCTACCTTCAGAAGGTCTATGGACTCTGGCAACATGCGAGATGCTACCTTAGTAGGCAGTCCATTTGCGGTGTGTGAAGTAGCAGTCGCTAACCTTCATGGTCAAATTCCACATGGTGAAGTCGCATGCGCTGCCAACCTTCAAGTCCAGTCCGCGTTATGTGAAAGACGCAAGACCCACCTTCTTTGTCCAAGGCGCAAGACGCACCTTCAGGTCGAGTTCGGTAAACGTCATACTTATGAGGATACAGCGAGGCCTTGAACTGGCGCGGTGATCTACAGAAACAAAAGAAAATGTATGTAAGTGATTATGACTAAACATGAGCTCAGGATACAAATATGCTTCCACATCTTCTGCTACCAACAAATCCGGAGACCTCATAATTGATTTATTGAAGTCTCTGCTCTTACAGATTTGGGATTTCAGTAGAGAGGATCTAAATCACTAGTTAATTCTATCACATTTATTATAGCATACACCTATCATTTCCATATTATACATCTTACAGGCAAGAGACTCATCCTATGAGTGTGGGGTTACTCTGCTCTGCTGTCAGTGTGTTAAGATAAGGCGGCAGCAGAATTATACACATTAATAACAACCTAAGAAAAATCATTCATTATATACACATCATTGCCCTGCGCACTCACATGAGACAATGTATGGATTCGTCCTACTACTTACCTGCTCCATTTGCAGTAGTGTTGCCTCATCTTATGATACTATACTTGGTTGTCAAGCTGCCAAGCTACATGGGCCTCTACATGTGTTATGGAGGGATTAGGAGATTGGGATGAAGAATTAGGCTGGGAGCAATGGCCATCCACCACCATTGTCCTTGATTGTTCTTACTATTTGGATTGACCCATCTGCTAAAGAGTGTTGGGCCACCCAGTTCCTGGTGATGACCAGGGTGATACTGTGTTGACCATCTGGACATACAAAGCTGAACTGGTTGAACATTTTTTGGTACTGTAGATTTTATGTAGTGTGGTGGTTCAGCCTAGTCCATAGTATCTTCCCCTTGAGGTCATGCTTTCTGACCTCAGAGTCTGGTGGTGGCCATCTTCCTACCTTCACATCTTCCCAGTTTATATCAGAAGAATTGATGTTCCCTGATGTCTCCATTGACTCCAGGCGATGGAACTGGTCTTTGCACACAGTCCTTGTAAAATGCTGACTGTGTCGGGGGAAGAGACTCTGGGAAGTGTGGTTCATGATGGAGGACAGATTGCTCCAATTCTCTGGACCTTCTCCAGGGAATGGATACCATGCTGTCCACCAGCCCAAAGAGATGACGCCAATGCAAAATAATCCACAGCTCTCCCATGTGGTAAGCCAAGAATCATTTCTGGGGCTGCAATCCTGCCGTTCCCCTACAGTCATCACTGTAATCCTCTCAGCAACGCCTTTCACCAGCCAGGCCAAAATCAGAGTGATTTTGATAGGGCCTTCCGTGGTCAGGAGTAGATTTTCTGGCTTTAGATCTCGATGAAGATCCTTTGCTGTGGAGGAATTCTGTCCACAGACCACTTCTGCTATGATGAATGTTACATCGTGCTGTATCAGAGGACACATTTCTAGGATAAACATCACAGCAGCGTTCCCCTCTCGTGGCCACTTTCCATCACGTAATACCCAAAGTTAAACGTGTGGAAGGCAGCCAGCCCATGGATGATAAATGGGCTGGCAGGGAGAAGTTGAAGTGTGGTCGCTCTACAAATCGGTAGCCAAGCTTCAGTGTAATCCCTTTTATCGATGACCTTGATGGCAACGCGCTCTCTGCGAATCCTATCTGTCGCCAGGTAGACTTGAGCAAGCCTCCTTGACCCAGTAAGCGGTGGGAACGTGAAGGACTCCAGTGATAGGGGCACTGTGGGCAGCGGATGCTTGGGCAGAGGTGCCGGCTTCTACCACAGAGGTTTCAGCTGTGGTGTCCTGGTATCCGCTGCTCGAAGATGACTGTGTCATACCTGCGGGCTCCTCTCTGGTAGTAGTGGTCAATAGAGCTGGGGTCACGGCAGACATCCTGCGCAGATCTACAGTATCCATCTCTTTTGCTAGATTGTATGGTGTGCTGTTTTCTCTTTCATCATCCTTCCTGGTCTTCTGTATGTGACATACTGGCTGTAAAAAAAGCATATATTATATCATGTCAGTTGGAATGAGAATGGCATTTTCCGTGATTTGTATCCATAAAGTTCACTATGTATAAATGTATATTTACTGTCAACCACATTGCTTCTTTTCACCCCTTACCGACATGGTGACGTAATACTACGTCACATGTCGGTCGCCGTACATGGAGAGGGCTCGCGGGCCGAGCCCTCTCTATAGCCTTAATCTTTGCTGCATATAGCAGCAAAGGCTTACCTGTACACCCCATCAGTGCTGGCCCTTTGCCGGCGGCAATAAAAAGACGGCGGCGCGCAGGCGCCGCCATCTTTCCGTGGAACGTCGCTCCCGTGACGTCATGAAGAGCGGCGATCCGTCGCCATGGTAGCTTCGGGTCTCACGAGACCCAAGCTACTTCGGGTTAACCCTTCATTACCATGTGCTGTCAGCACATGGTAATGTTATGAGTAGTAAATCCCCATATACTGCCATACTGTAGTATGGCAGTATATGATAGATCGTACAGACACCCTAGGGTTAAAGTACCCTAGGGAGTCTGAAAAATAGTAAAATAAAAAAAAGTAAAAATAAAAAAATTATAATAAAAAAACCTAAAAATTCAAATCACCCCCCCTTTCCCTAGAATTGATATAAATATAAATAAACAGTAAAATCATAACACTTAGGTATTGCCGCGTCGAAAATGCCCGATCTATCAATATGATAACGGTTTTTCAATGCTTAACCTCGTAACGGAAAATCGCGCCCAAAGTCGAAAATGGCACTTTTTTGCCATTTAAAATTTTTTTTTAAATTCTATTAAAAGTGATCAAAAGGTCGTACAGTACTAAAAATGAAACCATTGTAAACGTAATCGAAATCCGCAAAAAACTACACCACCCATAGCTCTATACACAAAAGTATGAAAAAGTTATTAGCCCCAGAAGATGGCAAAATCCCCCCAAAAAATTTTGTACAGGAGGTTTACATTTTTTTAAATGTATGAAAACATTATAAAACCTATACAAATTTGGTATCCCCGTAATCGTAGCAACCCAAAGAATAAAGTAGACATGTCATTTGGGGTGCACAGTGAAATCCGTAAAATCCAAGCCCACAAGAATACGGCACAAATGCGTTTTTTTACCAATTTACTGCATTTGGAATTTTTTGCCCGCTTCCCGTACACACACGCATGGAATATTAATACCACCACATTTTGAAGTGTAATTTGTTACGCAGAAAATAGCCATCACACAGCTCTGTACATGGAAAAATAAAAAGTTACAGATTTTTGAATGTGGGAGTGAAAAAATGAAAAAGCAAAATCGAAAAAGGGGCCGCGGCGGGAAGGGTTAAATCAGTGCAGTGATCACATGGTCTAAACACTTCAGCCAACGATTAATATCCATATGTACTACATACACGATTGTGCTATGTGAATAAACACTTCTTTTACATAGAAATGATCCTTAGTATTTCCTACCTTTGCTGTCGGCCATACTGTCCTCCATGTTTGATATGACTGGTCCAGGATCTCATTAGAAGGTTCCCTCATTGACGATATATGTCCCCTCTGTGTTTGAGACCCAGCAATCCACCTCCGTGGTCTCCGAGCAAGGGCTAAAAAGCGTATCTTGGTCTACCCGTAGCTTTCTTCCCTCCAGTTTCTTTTGGTGCCCGTGGTTTGCACTTCTGCCTCTATTTTCTTCATCCTCTGAGATTTTATTCTCCCAATTGTTCACCTTTTTTGCTGTCTCATTCTGTTGCTGCATAGTATTCGATGTACTCTTCATCCGCTGTGGAGCTCCTGGATCTGGTTATATTCTTTCAGGATGACTTGCTCCACCATGTTGCCTGTCTGATGATCCATTTTGTTTCTGACCACCTGGCCGACCCGTAGTAATTTTCCTACCTGCTGTCGGCCATACTGTCCTCCAATTGATATGACTGGGTCCAGGGATCTCATTAGAAGGTTCCTCATTGCAATATAGGTTCCTCTGTGTTTGATACCGACAATCCACCTCCGTGGTCTCCGGAGCAGGCTAAAAGAAAGCGGTTTCTTGTCCACCATCCGTTCTCCCTCCAGTTTTCTTTGGTGCCTGTGGTTGCATTTCTTCATCCTCTGAGATTTTATTTCTCCAGTTCTCTATCACCATTTTGCTGTCCTCATCCTTTTTGCTGTAGTTACTCTTCAATCCAGGCTGTGGAGCTTGCCCTTGGATCTGGTTATATTCTTTCAGATGACCTGCTCCACCATGTTGCCTGTCTGATGATCCATGTTGTCTCTGACCACCTGGCTGCGTGTGCTGCCTTTTCATACCTTAGTGCAGCCCGCCCCCTGGCTATCTTGCTCCGGATTGGTCAATTTTCAGTGGGCGTGGCTACTTTCCTGCCTCCTGATTGGACATGAGCTGGAATTGATCTGGCATTATGATGTCATCACCATTGGGGGAGATTCTCTGTCATTGTTGACATCATCATGCATGTCTTTTACAGTATGTTTACTGCATTTGGATTTATGTATGTGTGTACATACTGCATACACTATGTATATGTTACATGGATATTAATTTGTGTATGTCCTGGTTTGGTTGCTGCACATCACACACACGTCACCTTCAGAAGAATATATTGAGAGAATTATCCACAATTATCTTCCCTTTGGCTGAAATTTATCTCACTATGTAGCCACTAATTAAAGCTATAATGAGAAAGGGGGTAACACAACCGAAACTTGGCCAGTTTTGGAAAACTCTTCTTCACTTTTACCTGTTTGTATCTGGAGTGCTGCTTCCTTTTTTGGATTTTATGGATAGATTAAAGTCAGTAGGTGCATGGAATTTTATACTATATTACAAACGCCATTATGTTTTTAAATATCCAGCAAGTGAACACAGCCTAATATGGCGCTCATACTTATCACCATCCTATTCTTTCACTTATTTTTACACCAACAACCTTGACCTGCTATAAACGCATTGGGGCTCATTTACTAAGGATCCGCGGACCGAATTTTCGTCGTGTTTTCCGGCAATTTCCGAGTTTGTGCCGCATTTAACATGGGGTTTTGTGCCACACGATCGGATTGTGGCGCATCGGTGCCGGCTTTCAAACGACACAAATCGGGGGGCGTGGACGTCGGACAACCCGACTGATTCGGAAAAACCGCAGAATTTAACCACGAAATTGTTGTCACAGATCAGCACTTACATGCACCTGGAAGAAGAAGGTGAACTCCGGCGGACCTCAGCTGGGGAAGCGCACATGCAGGAATTGGTATGGATGCACGATCTTAGTGAATCGCGGCAGACCCGAATCCTTCGGACGACGCACAGCGGGATCGCACGGGACGGTAAGTAGTGTGTCCCATTGATTATATTATGTATAATGATACAACTGCCACCACTAGGTGGAGATCAGTAAATCGCAATGATTGCAAGCTTCTACTGAACTCAATGGAAGCGGAATTATATAATTGCACTAAGCTAGTGAAAGGAGATATGATCAGTGCTGGGCCCCAAAACACTTTCCTGTACAGTCATGGCCATAAGTTTTGAGAATGACACAAATATTATATTTTCACATGATCTGTTGCCCTCTGGTTTTTTGGTATTTGTCAGATGTTTTTATCACATACAGAAATACAAGTGCATCATAGTATGAAAGAGATCCTATTGGATTTATAAATTATGTACGTTACAACCTAATGGCCAAAATGAGGCCATTGAATCGGTCTGAACAAGGCATTTAACAAAATTGTACTCTCTCACCCCCCCCCCCCCCCCCCCCATTAGACCATTTTTGGCACATCACCTTGAAGAGCTATTCTCCTTTGTCTACATTACTTGCGCAGCAGTCTTTTTTACTTACCCCCGTATTGGTCGTATCCGTAACAACACATCTAGCATACGAGCTCAGCGAAACATCGCGACTGGGTCCTTTAATTTTGCCCCTCTGAGTATCCGTAAGCCCCCTATGAACGCCGTGGTTCAATGCCAATTACGTAATACCGCAGCTCCTACCAGCGATTCCCTTCATGGTTTAATATCGTACGGGTTCTTCTTCTGCCCTTTTTAACTTATCGTGACATCCTGATCAGGGGCAACTCTGATCTTCCGGATCTTCAAGGTTATTTTAAGTTTGTATGATTTAGATTATGTATTTACTATTATTTTTTTATTGCAGAATATCATTGTTTTAAATGGGAGTTGAAATTTTGACCCTCTGGTACCACCCACGTGACGTTGATGTTGTTTCCGGTCCTCCCGGTGTCTATCTGATTGTGTTTGTAATATATAAGTTTGAAGTTTTATCATTGTATTATCCTGATGAAGGCCCCAATAGGGGCTGAAACCACCGCGTATCCCCCAATAAAACATTGTATCTTCAATGTGATCCCCTCCGGCTCGTGGATTCATCTAAGCGCCGGTTGCCTTTTACATCTCCCTCTGACGGGTAACGTGCACCTTCACACGACTTTCCAGGATCCTGGTCTGGTTTAAAGCGTGGATATAACACTGCCTGGCGCTACACTTACATAAAGGGATTCAACATCATTCCTAAGGTGAGAGTCCATCTTCTTTCGCTATCGTTACCAGTTGCCATAACGTTATTTCACCAGGGTAGCGCCTTTGTCTTTTTGTGCTTGTTTCCCTGTGGTTGGGCAAGGGATTATTCCATCTGCCCCCACTCTCCAGTAATCTATAATCAATTATGACTAACAAAGTTTTCATTGACAGTTAGAAGGAGTTAATGCAGCAAGTCAATATTTGCAGTGTTGACCCTTCTTCTTCCAGGACCTCTGCAATTCTCCCTGGCATGTTCTTAATCAACTTCTGGACCAAATCCTGACTGATAGCAGTCTATTCTTGCACAATCAATGCTTGCATTTTGTCACAATTTGTTGGTTTTGTTTGTCCACCCGTCTTTGATGATTGACCACACAGTTCTCAATGGATTAAGATCTGGGGAGTTTCCAGGCCATGGACCCAAATTTTTCTATGTTTTGTTCCCTGAGCCATTATTTATCACCTTTGCTTTATGGCAAGGTGCTCCATCATGCTGGAAAAGGCATTGTTGATCACAACTGCTCTTGGACGTTGGAGAAAGTTGCTCTTGGAGACTTCTGGTACCTTTTTATTCTGTTGATTTGTAGCAAAACTGTGAGAGAAGCCGATTCCCTTGGCTAAGAAGCAACCCCCACATAAATGGTTGAAGGATGCTTTACAGTAGGCATGAGACAAGACTGGTAATACTGCTCACCTGTCTTCTCCGAACAAGCTGTGTTTCCAGATGTTCCAAACAATCGGAAAGGGGATTCATCAGAAAATGACTTAACTTATACACCCCCATTCCTCAGCATCCACTCCCTGTACCCTTTGCAGAATATCTGTCTGTCCCTGATGTTTTTTTCTGGAGAGAAGTGGCTTCTTTTCTGCCCTCCTTGACACCAGGCCTTGCTCCAAGAGTCTCCTGCCGGACAGTGCGTGAGGAGCAACAATGGAACCTCTCTCATTGAATTCCTTGTGCGATAGATTGTTTTGACTGAGGTGCAATCTTTCTAGCTGCGATACTCTTGTTAGGCATTTGTGCAGTGCATGATGACTGCATGTGTTTCTTTAGAGATAACCATGGTTACAAAGAAAACAATGATGCCAAGCACCAGCCTCCTTTTAAAGTGTCCAGTGGTGTGATTCTTACTTAATCCTGACAGATTGATCTCCAGCCCTGTCCTCATCAACACCCACACCTGTGTTACTGGAGCAATCATGAAACGATGTTGCTGCTCCTTTTAAGGCAGGCCTGCAATGAAGTTGAATGTGTTTTGGGGGAAAAATATTGACTTTGCAATGAATTACTGTTAAGGGATGACTCTACATTCTGGAATATATAAAGACATGATGGCATCATTTAATTTTATTATATAATTTTTGACCCACAGTCCAAGATATATGTAATATAATATATGAAGGAATGCGTGTATAAAAAAAAGGATTTATAGAAAATAATCTAATGATCGTGTATTTAAATATGATCAATTATCAAAATGGGTTGCAATAATATAAAATCATTAATACATCAGTTTCAGAAATGTAATTGATGTACTGGTGCTTATTATATTTTTATTCCGGAGAAATCGTATGCTTTTATAGGATAATTAGTGAATATTGAAATAATACACTCAACCGGCCACTTTATTAGGTACAAACCATTCCTAGTAACTGGTTGGACCCCCTTGTGCCTTCAGAACTGCCTCAATTCTTCTGCTTCTTGGCATAGATTCAACAAGGTGCTGAATCTGGAGATTTTGGCCATATTGACATGAGCGCATCACACAGTTCCGCAGATTTGTCGGCTGCACATCCATATGCGAATCTCCCGTTCCACACATCCCAAAGATGCTCTATTGGATTGAGATCTGGTGACTGTGGAGGCCATTTGAGTACAGTGAACTCATTGTCATGTTCAAGAACCAGTCTGAGATGATTCCAGCTTATGACATGGTCGCATTATCCTGCTGAAAGTAGCCATCAGATGTTGGGTACATTGTGGTCATAATAGGGAGGACAGTGGTCAGCACAATACTCAGGCGGCTGTGGCGTTGCAAACGATGCTCAATTGGTACCAAGGGGACACAAATGGCCAAAAAAATATTCTCCACACCATGACACCACCACCCACCACCCTTAACCGTTGATACAAGGCAGGATGGATCCATCTTTCATGTTGTTGACGCCAAATTCTGACCCCCCAATGTCGCAGCAGAAATCGAGACTCATCAGACCAGACAACGTTTTTCCAATCTTCTACTGTCCAATTTCGATGAGCTTGGCAAATGTAGCCTAGTTTTCCTGTTTCGTATCTGAAAGGAGTGGCACCCGTGTGGTCTTCTCGCTGTAGCCCATCTGCCTCAAAGTTCGACGTACTGTGCGTTCAGAGATGCTCTCCGGCCTACCTTGGTTGTAACGGGTGGCGATTTGAGTCACTGTTGCCTTTCTATCAGCTCGAACCAGTCTGCCATCCATCCCTCGACCTCTGCTCAACAAGGCATTTCCGCCCACAAACTGCCGCTCACTGGATGTTTTTTCTTTTTCGGACCATTCTCTGTAAATGATTTGTGCGTGAAACCCCAGTAGATTACAGTTTCTGAAATACTCAGACCA
Organism: Engystomops pustulosus; assembly: GCA_019512145.1. Taxonomy (NCBI): domain Eukaryota; kingdom Metazoa; phylum Chordata; class Amphibia; order Anura; family Leptodactylidae; genus Engystomops; species Engystomops pustulosus. The sequence continues at coordinate 71,851 of WNYA01001046.1, forward strand.
GCCCTTCTGGCACCAACAACCATGCCACGTTCAAAGGCACTCAAATCACCTTCTTCTTCCCCATACTGATGCTCGGTTTGAACTGCAGGAGATTGTCTTGACCATGTGCCGCCATGGATTGGCTTATTAGAAATTAAGTGTTAACGAGCAGTTGGACAGGTGTACCTAATAAAGTGACGGTGAGTGTATATTGAGGGGGAAACCAAGGGCAAAGTATGTCTTTATATACATGTAGGGTGCTCATTGTGGTCCGTGTAATGAAAGGACCATTTCTTATTTAGGAGCACAGTGTGGATATTTTGTTTGGTATTGGTGGTGTGGGTGGGAGCAGTACGAAATGTGCTGCAATAGCTGATACATCTGCAGGCAAATGGTGAGGCATTTCTTTCACGGCTGCCAAATGTCATCGTCCAGTGCTGGTCAAGCAAAATACCTGCTTCCAAGATGATGACTTCCACAGCATCCTGGCTTTGTCCAAAGACATATGTGACAATCCACATTTTGACAACTAGTCAGAAATATTCCATGTATAATATGTTATAGCAGCGAATCAGGACCAACCAAAAGTAAAGGTGACATGGGTTGAAAGATTGGTTCATGTTGACCTCATTCCTAACGGGGCTGTGATTTATTATGGTGGAATTCTTGGTGCTCCCATACACAACCTCCATTACTTAATGTAATCCACACCAGCTGATGTTTGCTAGCGATTTGCCCACCTGTTGGCATCCATTTGCGGTGGGTAAGGAGCCAGAGGCGATTCTTTCCGATTCCTATTTATATCGGGGAGTGTGGGTAAAGCGGGGCCACCGTTACAGAGCGCAGCAGGGGAAACATGTCTGAAGGATTTAGTCATGTAGATTAGGGTGGTTACAGATTTGGATGAAAGAGCTCTATGGCGGAAGGCTGAGGAACAGTGGGGATATGTTTGAAAGGTCCTGGATTGGTGGAAATGTCACCAGCAGCAAGGAGTACAGAGATAGAGATAGCAGGTAGAGAAGGATAGAGAGTGCGGTGGTTGCTCCTTTTTGCAAGTAGGAGTGTAGCACTCGGTAAGCATAGAGATGAGCGGCATACCGTCCGACTTGATGCTCGTTCGAGCATTAGTGTACTCACAACTGCTCGTTGCTCGGGCAAGTATTTCGCCAGCTCGAGAAAATGGTCTCGCGCAGCGTTTAGATTTTTGGCGGGCAGAACAGAGCCAATCACAACCCAGGAGACAGACATCCAGCATCACGTGGTACACTTACATGTCGATACAGTGGTTGGCTGGCCTGATCAGTAACTGCAATATACTAGCCCCTGCCCGCACTGCCCGGATCTTTCTTCTCTGTCTGGATGCCGAAAGGGATAGATCTGCTGCTGGTGAGGGATAGCGTTAAGGTGTTACTGTTAGACAGAGTGATTCTCCAAGAACCCAAAAGCCCTTGTTAGGGTTACATTAGCGTCTTTCAAAACTTAAAGTGACAGTCACAGCACAAAATCCTTTTGTGTGCTGTGTGTTGGTTAGAAACTGGCCATAGCAATCATCTTCTGAGGTTGCTGTCTGATTTCTTCTACATTTTTTTTCTATATTAAAAAAAAAAATTCCAGTTTATATTCTGTTTGTCTATAAAATAGACTTTAATTTGGAAAATGTTGGAGAGGCTAAGGGTAGAGGACGAGAACGAGGGCGGGGCATCAATTACTGCAGGCGTCAGAGGCCATGGTCCTGGGCGGGTGAGACACCACCTGCTGATGAGGGAGCAGGGAACGCTGCAGAGCTACACTCCCAACTTCATGTCTCAAGTTACTGGGACTCGTGGTAGAGCACTGTTGAGGCCAAAACAGTACGAACAGGTGATGTCGTGGATTGCGGCCAATGCTTCAAGTAAATTGTCCACCAGTCAGTCTTCCACACAGTCCACCCATGTTACCACCTCCAAGTGAGCGCTTCTCCCCACCTCACCAATTTTTTCCAGCACCGATTACTTGGTATTCACTCCCCTGGACCAACGGTACAAGCAAAATCTTTCCACTCTCCTCCCTGGAGAGGAAAGGAGTGTGAGAATGCATGAATACCAGCAGGCCCTGGTGCACAAGCTGAAATAGTTTTTCGAATCTGACACTGCTAGCGGCAGAGGGCATCTGCGGGACAAGAGGGGGAGTAGGCAAGCGGGCAGCTTGTCCAGCAATGGCAGGGGTACACTTTACAAGGCTTTTGACAGTTTTATGTCACCCCAGCAAGACACTGTCACCTGTCTCCAGTCTCGGCAGAGTAGGGGTGATCTTATGATTTCCATTCTCCACCAGGTGAAAGCAGCTCAATCTGAATAATTCACATGTATGCACTCCTCCTCCTCCTCCTCCTTCTCCTCCTCTTTGTACACTAAAGCAGAGGCTACAGGATATTTTCTGCAGGGCCAACTGGCTCTAGCTATAGTATTTATCTATTTAATTTTACTGAAGGGCCACCTACCTGGTCCTCTGTTTTAAAAAATTTTTGGGAGTGCCACATACAAGTACTCTATGTATTTAATTTTTTTGGCATTCCACCTACCCGCTCTCTGGATGCTTTACTATAGTCCCAGGCTGCAATAATCAGCTGTAAGGTGCCTGTAATGAAGCTTTATTGATAATCCTTGGTCCAATTACAGCAAAAACTTTTGAA
>WNYA01001046.1:82794-94180 GCA_019512145.1 Engystomops pustulosus
ATGGGTGAAGGAGCAAGAGGTTACCTTCTGAGGGTCTAAATCGATAGGGCAAACCATGCGGGATTGCTTACCTGTTCGCAGTCCATTTGTGGTGTGTGAAGGGCCAGAGGCTACCTCAGAAGGTCTATAGTCGCTAGGCAACATGTGAGGTGACACCTGTTCGCAGTCAAACTGCAGTGGGTGAAGGAGCAGAGGTAACCTGCGGAAGGTCTTGACGCTAGGCAAAAATGCCGAGGACGCTACTGTTGCAGTCCTTTTGGGGTGTGGGTGAAGGAGCCAGAGGCTACTTTCAGAAGGTCTCTGGACTATAGGCCAAACATGCGAGATGCTACCTAGTGGCATTCCATTTGCGTGGTGGTGAAGGAGCCAGAGGCTACCTTCAGAAGGTATTATGGACGGTAGCAAACATGCTAAATGCGACCTTTAGCAGTCCATTTGCGGCGTGTGTGTGAGGTGCAAGTCGATTAACCTTCATATCAAATCCAGTGGGTGAAGGCCACATGCTTGCAAACTCACGTCAAGTCCGGTTAGGGAGATAAAGAGTCTTCACTGAAGATGCAAGACCAGAGATGGTAGTGAATTTATTTTTTTAATTCGTTTCGACCCGATTCGACCAAATTTTTCGAAAAAATTTGTTCGACCGGAAAAGTAATCAAAATGAATCACGTTAAAAAACAGGCATTTCTGGCTGCAGGAGCTGTAGGGGCAGTGATGGCAAACCTTTTAGATGCCGAGTGCCCAAACTACAACTGAAACCCACCTATTTTTTGCAAAGTGCCAATTCAACAATATACGCAGTAACTTATTTACTCCCGCTCGTCACAGGTTTAAATTGTTATATTAGGCACCCTGTGGACAAACTACAGTTAGAAATAAGGAGAAGAGTTTGGGATATCTTGTAGATTACTTCTAGGTCCTGGCTGCCTGGTATTTGCAGGAGGGCCTTGGTCCTGGTCTGGCGAACCTGTGTTGGGGTTATGCCACGGGTGGACCAACGAGAGGGGCTATGAGTGCCCACTCTGGCACCCGGCCATAGGTTCGCACAACTGATGTAGGGTGTTGTCAGAACGTTGTGCCATGCTTAAATATGCATAGGGAAACATGGTTTGGTCTTCAAAACCAATGCTGTGTTTGAGTATGACCACGCACATGACAGCCGTGGCTAGGTAGAATCGCTTACACCTCTTTCTTCCATGTGCACTTACATAGGCCAACTCCCCAAAATAAGACGAAGCGGGACCCCGCAGCCTGACAAGGTAACGTTCGGTGCCAGCGCGAAAGGGATGAGCTGAGGGCAAGACCACTAAAAAATCAAAGAGTGCACTCTTTACACTGAGTGGGGGCACACAATGATATAGTGTGAAGGTGGCATCAGAAGCAGCAAGAGTGAGAGTGGCAACATGATAAGTGGGTTGGTGGCATCAAAAGAAGAGCAGAAGGAGGGCCCGCCACAGTGGCACAATGACAAGTGTGAAGGTTGGCATCAGTAGCAGCAGGAGCCGAAGAGTGCAACAATGATATAGTTGAAGGGGCTTCAAGAAGCAGCAGGGAGCCCGCAGCCAGAGTGGCACCAATGAATAGGAAAGGTGGCATCAGTAGCAACAGCGCAGGAGGAGAGACCAACCAAGAGTGGCACACTGATATAGTGTGTTGGTGGGCATCAGAGCAAGCAGGAGCCCGCAGGTGGCACAATGATATAGTGGTGAAGGTTAACATCAGTAGCAGAGGAGCCGCAGAGTGGCACAATGATATAGTGTGAAAGGTGGCACAGAAGCAGCAAGACGGCAGAGTGGCACACTCCAGACTTAAGAGACTGTTGATGGAAATGCTACTGCTCATACCCCCCCCAGCTCCCCACAAGCAGCGTGGTAAGTAGTACGTGAGCCATGACTGCAGATCCCGGTCAGACCTGACGAGGAGGACACAATGGCGCACATAGGCAGCGGCCAACTGTGTGCTCGTATTTCTCTATAGTATGGCTAGCTTTTCCTTCCTCTCAGCAAGCAGGAAAAAAGTCCACCCATTTTGGAGGGTCCAAGAGGCGTGAGAGCCAAAAGTCTTCCGGAGACGGATGTTGAATATTAGTCTGTCACTAGGTAGTTAAGGCAAAGAGCATGATGCGGCCATCGCGCAAGAGTGACTCCCACAGTATTAATGCCAGGTGCTTTCTGGGTCATCTGCCTGTATTCTACATCCTCCGGATCTCCTGTCCTCTCTCCTGTCACCTGAGTAGAAAAATCACAAAAAAATTGCACCAGATATGTCGTGCTCCCATGGTCCTCCTCCTCCTACAGTTCAGCCCCCAGACGGACTCAGTGTGGCCATGAGATGTAGTCTCCACTTCTCCCAGTGCCCTGGACCAGGACAGATTTTGCAGATGAGTTCCGGACATAAAGCAGGGGAAGAAGTATTCATACCGCTCCTGGTGAGGACAAATAAGTGGCCTCTTCAAAAAGGGCCCCTTGAGCCAAACGGAGGTGTCACGCATGAGCTGCCAGTGGCTGACATCAAAGTTACACAGCGGAGTTACTCCGTTCCGATGCATCATCAAAAATTCAGTAATGGCTTTTCTCTGTTTTCATCAAGGCGGTCTAACATATGGAGGCTGGCTGGAATCCAAAGGTGGAAACATCGCATATCAGATAGTGCGGAGGCCGTTTCTGGCGCTGCAACTCGGGAGGGTGTGTTGGCTTGTAAGAGGCCTTAAGGCGTCACGGGTCTGGGCCATTTTTAGAATGGCTTGCAGATGGGTGTAAGGACGTTCAGGAAATTTGTTGATATCAGAGGGAACATGTGTGCCATGCAGGGCGCAAGGACCATACCTCCTCGGTTGCAGCGCGGGACACCATGTTCTCCCATGTCTGTCACCATAGGTTGTCCGATTTTTTAGTTGGCGCGGAGAAAGCCACACATTGATTCTTCTGCAGCGCGGCGAAGAGTTCCTCCCCTGTGTTGACTTAATTCGCCCAGGCAAACCAGGGTAGAACTGCGTGGACACCGCTGTTATGCCCGACATGTGGTATGATGGAGCAGAAACTTGTGGAGGTTGACGGTGGTGGTGGAGAATGAGGATGCGGAGGCGGAACACTGGCGCAAGAGCAGCAATTTGAAAATGTGGAGGCGAAAGTGCGTAACTGGTGAAATTGTTGGTGGGGGCGGGCGGGAAAAGCAAATTTCAGCCCAGTGGGCCGTAAGGACATATTACGACCTGACAATAAATTACAGCTCCACACGAACGCGCTGCCGTGCACTTGGAAGAAGAAAATGATAAAGCCAAGGACTGGCCCACCTTATGTTGTTACAGATTGGTAAAGGGCGGGCACAGCCTTTTCGAAAAAGAATGCCGGCAGGGAGTCACGACTTGGAAAGGGAGAGACGCAGTACCAACAACTTCGACACGAGCACGGTCAGTTCTGAACCTTGGATGGCGGACGCATAGAGTGTCTTTTTGTAATTGCTCGCTCAACGACTGGCTGGTTGCAGGCGTGCGAGGAGTAGAGTATTAGGGCCGGGAAATGATTGCAAGACAAACAGCCCCCTTCGGCAGAGGTGCTGCTGGAGTATGGACTTGCGAAACAGAATGTGTACCCACAGGTTTGCTGCTGCTGTTGTTGAGCCTGCCGGATGGACCCGCATATGACACCCGTTTCTCCCCGGCTTGGATGGTGACGCTGCATGTGTTGGCGCAGGGCCGGGGGTGCCAAGGTTAGCTCCCTGGCCACGCTTTCACTTTATGCCCGCAGATACGACATAAACCCATGTCGGCTCCTCGATGGTGTCTTTACAAAAAACGGCCACACGTGCGGAGGTGGTATTTCACCGCAACACGTCTGCACTGAGGATAATAACCCACCCTGCCTCGCTGAGCCCCTGTGCCACTGATTATTTGAGGCCTGCGAACGGGATTTGTACCCGCGGACGTTGGGCTCCCGTCCTCGCAGCCACACGGGCTGATTCACAGTCGCGACTGCTGCCTGACTCTCTTCGCCCAACGATGATTGAATCCCCTGTACCCCTGGATCCAAGTGGACGGCTACATCATCGTAATTTGCGTTCACGGTCACTGTGCAATATCCTCACAGCCTATTGACGGCTGTTGCAGTCTGCCCCACCTATTACTGCAAGGCAGCTGCTGATTGTCCTCAAACACTGTGTCCTCGCCTGAATAGTGGTGCGGAGCCCAGACCACCTAGTAAGATCTCTGGCTGCGGGAAAGGACAGGCAGAGCCTGGGTGAGGGACAGGTGAGGGCCATGATCTGCTCCTGGGCCAGCAAAACTAATGGTGTCTAGAGGGAACCTCGGAATCTTGGCTGGGGTTTGTCCAGGGGGTTCAACCACACTTGCAACTAGATGACAATGGCAGTTCTGGCCTCACAGAGGTTCACCCCTGTGCGACATCCCTACTGTGATGCCACCTCTGCCTGACTCCCACTGCCACCTTTCGGTATGTCCATATTGGTTTCTAAACTACGTGGATTTCACAAGTAAATATGGCTTCTGTAACTAAAGCGACCAATATATGAACAGTGTCCAAAAAATTGAACACACACAAGGACTAGGAAAATATACTTTTCTTATTAATTATTTCATTGTACATAATTGTAATACTCTTTCTTTTTGTTTCAAAAACATTTATTGATATTCCGTTGTGTTCAAAGTTTATATATTTGCACTTTCTTCAATAATAGCTTGCACTAGACAGCAATGCCTCTGGATCCAATGTGAGCTATTCATAGATACTGTTATGTATTTCTTAATCGTCCCGAGGGTAAGAACATGTGATGCAAAAATAGAATCAGTTAGCACGTCCCAGGGCAGCAGAGAGACGCTATCTCACCTAAAAAACACGCCAAAACCGCGGTCAGGTTACGTTCAAGGTTAGTGAATTTGAAGGGCCACGCCCTCTCTCCTAGACATAACGATATCTCGTGCATTAGCTCAAATTAGAGTGTGCCGTAAACGGAAACTCTATGTAAACATAATTAATCAGTACAAAAGAATAGGAAATTAAAAACATAATAGATAGTACCTTACATAACATAGCCACTAACTCTAAATGGAACCATGCATATGATAAGTTAAAACTTCAACCCAGTATTGATTATTTCACAAAAAGATATTAAGTGTCATTCTCATTAAACCCTGTAGGCGCCTTTTAGTCTACAACATACAGATCCAGTAAACTCTCTTGTGGAGGCAAACATGCGAGATGCTACCAGTTGGCAGTCCATTTGCGGTGGGTGAAGGAGCCAGAGGCTACCTTCAGAAGGTTTATGGACGCTAGGCAAACATGCAAGATGTTACCAGTTGGCAGTCCATTTGCAATGTGTAACGGAGCCAGAGGCTACCTTCAGAAGGTCTATGGAGGCTAGGCAAACATGCGAGATGCTACCTGTTGGCAGTCCATTTGCGATGGGTGAAGGAGCCAGAGGCTACCTTCTGAGGGTCTATAATCGCTAGGCAAACATGCGGGATGCTACCTGTTCGCAGTCCATTTGTGGTGTGTGAAGGAGCCAGAGGCTACCTTCAGAAGGTCTATAGTCGCTAGGCAAACATGTGAGGTGCCACCTGTTCGCAGTCCAACTGCAGTGGGTGAGGGAGCCAGAGGCTACCTTCGGAAGGTCTTTGGACGCTAGGCAAAAATGCGAGACGCTACCTGTTTGCAGTCCTTTTGGGGTGGGTGAAGGAGCCAGAGGCTACTTTCAGAAGGTCTATGGACTCTAGGCAAACATGCGAGATGCTACCTAGTGGCATTCCATTTGCAGTGGGTGAAGGAGCCAGAGGCTACCTTCAGAAGGTCTATGGACGGTAGGCAAACATGCTAAATGCTACCTTTAGGCAGTCCATTTGCGGTGTGTGAAGGTGCAAGTCGCTACCTTCATATCAAATCCAGTGGGTGAAGGCACATGCTGCAAACTTCACGTCAAGTCCGGTAGATAAAGAGTCTTCACTGAAGATGCAAGACCAGAGATGGGTGAATTTATTAAANNTTTTTAATTCGTTTCGACCCGATTCGACCAAATTTTTCGAAAAAATTTGTTCGACCGGAAAAGTAATCAAAATGAATCACGTTAAAAAACAGGCATTTCTGGCTGCAGGAGCTGTAGGGGCAGTGATGGCAAACCTTTTAGATGCCGAGTGCCCAAACTACAACTGAAACCCACCTATTTTTTGCAAAGTGCCAATTCAACAATATACGCAGTAACTTATTTACTCCCGCTCGTCACAGGTTTAAATTGTTATATTAGGCACCCTGTGGACAAACTACAGTTAGAAATAAGGAGAAGAGTTTGGGATATCTTGTAGATTACTTCTAGGTCCTGGCTGCCTGGTATTTGCAGGAGGGCCTTGGTCCTGGTCTGGCGAACCTGTGTTGGGGTTATGCCACGGGTGGACCAACGAGAGGGGCTATGAGTGCCCACTCTGGCACCCGGCCATAGGTTCGCACAACTGATGTAGGGTGTTGTCAGAACGTTGTGCCATGCTTAAATATGCATAGGGAAACATGGTTTGGTCTTCAAAACCAATGCTGTGTTTGAGTATGACCACGCACATGACAGCCGTGGCTAGGTAGAATCGCTTACACCTCTTTCTTCCATGTGCACTTACATAGGCCAACTCCCCAAAATAAGACGAAGCGGGACCCCGCAGCCTGACAAGGTAACGTTCGGTGCCAGCGCGAAAGGGATGAGCTGAGGGCAAGACCACTAAAAAATCAAAGAGTGCACTCTTTACACTGAGTGGGGGCACACAATGATATAGTGTGAAGGTGGCATCAGAAGCAGCAAGAGTGAGAGTGGCAACATGATAAGTGGGTTGGTGGCATCAAAAGAAGAGCAGAAGGAGGGCCCGCCACAGTGGCACAATGACAAGTGTGAAGGTTGGCATCAGTAGCAGCAGGAGCCGAAGAGTGCAACAATGATATAGTTGAAGGGGCTTCAAGAAGCAGCAGGGAGCCCGCAGCCAGAGTGGCACCAATGAATAGGAAAGGTGGCATCAGTAGCAACAGCGCAGGAGGAGAGACCAACCAAGAGTGGCACACTGATATAGTGTGTTGGTGGGCATCAGAGCAAGCAGGAGCCCGCAGGTGGCACAATGATATAGTGGTGAAGGTTAACATCAGTAGCAGAGGAGCCGCAGAGTGGCACAATGATATAGTGTGAAAGGTGGCACAGAAGCAGCAAGACGGCAGAGTGGCACACTCCAGACTTAAGAGACTGTTGATGGAAATGCTACTGCTCATACCCCCCCCAGCTCCCCACAAGCAGCGTGGTAAGTAGTACGTGAGCCATGACTGCAGATCCCGGTCAGACCTGACGAGGAGGACACAATGGCGCACATAGGCAGCGGCCAACTGTGTGCTCGTATTTCTCTATAGTATGGCTAGCTTTTCCTTCCTCTCAGCAAGCAGGAAAAAAGTCCACCCATTTTGGAGGGTCCAAGAGGCGTGAGAGCCAAAAGTCTTCCGGAGACGGATGTTGAATATTAGTCTGTCACTAGGTAGTTAAGGCAAAGAGCATGATGCGGCCATCGCGCAAGAGTGACTCCCACAGTATTAATGCCAGGTGCTTTCTGGGTCATCTGCCTGTATTCTACATCCTCCGGATCTCCTGTCCTCTCTCCTGTCACCTGAGTAGAAAAATCACAAAAAAATTGCACCAGATATGTCGTGCTCCCATGGTCCTCCTCCTCCTACAGTTCAGCCCCCAGACGGACTCAGTGTGGCCATGAGATGTAGTCTCCACTTCTCCCAGTGCCCTGGACCAGGACAGATTTTGCAGATGAGTTCCGGACATAAAGCAGGGGAAGAAGTATTCATACCGCTCCTGGTGAGGACAAATAAGTGGCCTCTTCAAAAAGGGCCCCTTGAGCCAAACGGAGGTGTCACGCATGAGCTGCCAGTGGCTGACATCAAAGTTACACAGCGGAGTTACTCCGTTCCGATGCATCATCAAAAATTCAGTAATGGCTTTTCTCTGTTTTCATCAAGGCGGTCTAACATATGGAGGCTGGCTGGAATCCAAAGGTGGAAACATCGCATATCAGATAGTGCGGAGGCCGTTTCTGGCGCTGCAACTCGGGAGGGTGTGTTGGCTTGTAAGAGGCCTTAAGGCGTCACGGGTCTGGGCCATTTTTAGAATGGCTTGCAGATGGGTGTAAGGACGTTCAGGAAATTTGTTGATATCAGAGGGAACATGTGTGCCATGCAGGGCGCAAGGACCATACCTCCTCGGTTGCAGCGCGGGACACCATGTTCTCCCATGTCTGTCACCATAGGTTGTCCGATTTTTTAGTTGGCGCGGAGAAAGCCACACATTGATTCTTCTGCAGCGCGGCGAAGAGTTCCTCCCCTGTGTTGACTTAATTCGCCCAGGCAAACCAGGGTAGAACTGCGTGGACACCGCTGTTATGCCCGACATGTGGTATGATGGAGCAGAAACTTGTGGAGGTTGACGGTGGTGGTGGAGAATGAGGATGCGGAGGCGGAACACTGGCGCAAGAGCAGCAATTTGAAAATGTGGAGGCGAAAGTGCGTAACTGGTGAAATTGTTGGTGGGGGCGGGCGGGAAAAGCAAATTTCAGCCCAGTGGGCCGTAAGGACATATTACGACCTGACAATAAATTACAGCTCCACACGAACGCGCTGCCGTGCACTTGGAAGAAGAAAATGATAAAGCCAAGGACTGGCCCACCTTATGTTGTTACAGATTGGTAAAGGGCGGGCACAGCCTTTTCGAAAAAGAATGCCGGCAGGGAGTCACGACTTGGAAAGGGAGAGACGCAGTACCAACAACTTCGACACGAGCACGGTCAGTTCTGAACCTTGGATGGCGGACGCATAGAGTGTCTTTTTGTAATTGCTCGCTCAACGACTGGCTGGTTGCAGGCGTGCGAGGAGTAGAGTATTAGGGCCGGGAAATGATTGCAAGACAAACAGCCCCCTTCGGCAGAGGTGCTGCTGGAGTATGGACTTGCGAAACAGAATGTGTACCCACAGGTTTGCTGCTGCTGTTGTTGAGCCTGCCGGATGGACCCGCATATGACACCCGTTTCTCCCCGGCTTGGATGGTGACGCTGCATGTGTTGGCGCAGGGCCGGGGGTGCCAAGGTTAGCTCCCTGGCCACGCTTTCACTTTATGCCCGCAGATACGACATAAACCCATGTCGGCTCCTCGATGGTGTCTTTACAAAAAACGGCCACACGTGCGGAGGTGGTATTTCACCGCAACACGTCTGCACTGAGGATAATAACCCACCCTGCCTCGCTGAGCCCCTGTGCCACTGATTATTTGAGGCCTGCGAACGGGATTTGTACCCGCGGACGTTGGGCTCCCGTCCTCGCAGCCACACGGGCTGATTCACAGTCGCGACTGCTGCCTGACTCTCTTCGCCCAACGATGATTGAATCCCCTGTACCCCTGGATCCAAGTGGACGGCTACATCATCGTAATTTGCGTTCACGGTCACTGTGCAATATCCTCACAGCCTATTGACGGCTGTTGCAGTCTGCCCCACCTATTACTGCAAGGCAGCTGCTGATTGTCCTCAAACACTGTGTCCTCGCCTGAATAGTGGTGCGGAGCCCAGACCACCTAGTAAGATCTCTGGCTGCGGGAAAGGACAGGCAGAGCCTGGGTGAGGGACAGGTGAGGGCCATGATCTGCTCCTGGGCCAGCAAAACTAATGGTGTCTAGAGGGAACCTCGGAATCTTGGCTGGGGTTTGTCCAGGGGGTTCAACCACACTTGCAACTAGATGACAATGGCAGTTCTGGCCTCACAGAGGTTCACCCCTGTGCGACATCCCTACTGTGATGCCACCTCTGCCTGACTCCCACTGCCACCTTTCGGTATGTCCATATTGGTTTCTAAACTACGTGGATTTCACAAGTAAATATGGCTTCTGTAACTAAAGCGACCAATATATGAACAGTGTCCAAAAAATTGAACACACACAAGGACTAGGAAAATATACTTTTCTTATTAATTATTTCATTGTACATAATTGTAATACTCTTTCTTTTTGTTTCAAAAACATTTATTGATATTCCGTTGTGTTCAAAGTTTATATATTTGCACTTTCTTCAATAATAGCTTGCACTAGACAGCAATGCCTCTGGATCCAATGTGAGCTATTCATAGATACTGTTATGTATTTCTTAATCGTCCCGAGGGTAAGAACATGTGATGCAAAAATAGAATCAGTTAGCACGTCCCAGGGCAGCAGAGAGACGCTATCTCACCTAAAAAACACGCCAAAACCGCGGTCAGGTTACGTTCAAGGTTAGTGAATTTGAAGGGCCACGCCCTCTCTCCTAGACATAACGATATCTCGTGCATTAGCTCAAATTAGAGTGTGCCGTAAACGGAAACTCTATGTAAACATAATTAATCAGTACAAAAGAATAGGAAATTAAAAACATAATAGATAGTACCTTACATAACATAGCCACTAACTCTAAATGGAACCATGCATATGATAAGTTAAAACTTCAACCCAGTATTGATTATTTCACAAAAAGATATTAAGTGTCATTCTCATTAAACCCTGTAGGCGCCTTTTAGTCTACAACATACAGATCCAGTAAACTCTCTTGTGGAAGCCAGAGGCTACCTTCAGAAGGTCTATGGACGCTAGGCAAACATGCAAGAAGCTACCTGTTTACAGTCCATTTGCAATGTGTAACGGAGCCAGAGGCTACCTTCAGAAGGTCTATGGAGGCTAGGCAAACATGCGAGATGCTACCTGTTGGCAGTCCATTTGCGGTGGGTGAAGGAGCCAGAGGCTACCTTCTGAGGGTCTATGGACCCTAGGCAAACATGCGGGATGCTACCTGTTCGCAGTCCATTCGTGGTGTGTGAAGGAGCCAGAGGCTACCTTCAGAAGGTCTATAGTCGCTAGGCAAACATGTGAGATGCCACCTGTTCGCAGTCCAACTGCAGTGGGTGAGGGAGCCAGAGGCTACCTTCGGAAGGTCTTTGGACGCTAGGCAAAAATGCGAGACGCTACCTGTTTGCAGTCCTTTTGGGGTGGGTGAAGGAGCCAGAGGCTACTTTCAGAAGGTCTATGGACGCTAGGCAAACATACGAGATGCTACCTAGTGGCATTCCATTTGCAGTGGGTGAAGGAGCCAGAGGCTACCTTCAGAAGGTCTATGGACGCTAGGCAAACATGCTTTATGCTACCTTTAGGCAGTCCATTTGCGGTGGGTGAAGGAGCCAGAGGCTACCTTCAGAAGGTCTATGGACGGTAGGCAAACATGCTAGATGCTACCTTTTGGCAGTCCATTTGCGGTGTGTGAAGGTGCAAGACGCTACCTTCATATCAAATCCAGTGGGTGAAGGCAAACTTCATGTCAAGTCCGGTAGATGAAGAGTCTTCACTG
>WNYA01001047.1:0-79342 GCA_019512145.1 Engystomops pustulosus
GAGCAGAAGCCCAGGCCCCATCACTGAGCCAGGAGGAGGATGGAGCAAAAGCCCAGGCCCCATCACTGAGCCAGGAGGAGGATGGAGCAGAAGCCGAGGCCACGTCACTGAGCCAGGAGGAGTAAGGAGCAGAAGTCCAGGCCCCATCACTGAGCCAGGAGGAGGATGGAGCAGAAGCCAAGGGTCTAACAAAGGGTCTTCCCTTCCACCCATGATGCATGAGAAGAAGATTCTAGAACTTATCGACAAGATCTCAGACGGTCTGACTGGAGAGGTGACACTGCTGGGAATTCTGGGAAATGATCCAGTAACGGCACTGGAGGGGTCTGGGTGATGACTGTGTCATTGTGTGTCTCAGGTTCCTATAAGGCGTCAGGACATCGCTGTGTATTTCTCCGTGGAGGAGCGAGAGTATATAGAGGGACACAAGGATCTGTACCAGGACATCATGGAGGACCGGTCACTTACATCACAAGGTAAGAGGGAGAAGTTTTTGTAATACAGGGAAAACCTGGTTTATATTGAAGCTAATGGATAATGGGACCAACAAGAACAGCGAGTAATTCCACACCATCTTGTGTAATGGAGAAGTAATATATAGTGATTGTACTAGTGGCATCAGATCCTTAGGAGGTAACAGTTTTGGAAAATCTACATAGTCAAGGTAAGTACTTCCGACTATAGGTGAGGAACCTCTTCCAGCTACACTCTGAGTTAATAGCTCAATAGTAGTCACTAGAAATAAAGTGGAAAATGTAAGAGTAGCACAAAACTATATCAGCTTTACCCAATGTATCCTCTAGACTCGGTGCACGTCTAATAGATAGAAGGCGTAGGTAATTGGATTGAGGGACATTAGGAAATGCATCACTATAGATGTGGCAATTTTTATGTTTATTTATTGAAATGAGTCAATGACAGAGTTAAGGTAGTTGCTATAAACTCAAATATTTTAAAGCATACAAATAAAGACATCGCAGATCCAAGAGCCTCGGAGTAGATATGGAGAATCTCGTAATATACATTTCAGTGTTCATGCCAATGAATGGGGCTTACTCTCTTTGGGGAATGTATAAAAGATATATAAAAGATATATAAGAGATTGTGTCATCTGATGAGCAAATATTAAACAACAATTACCACACTAAACATATAAGACACACAACGACAAAGGGTAACACTCGGGAATGGTCGGGAAATGGAAATAACTAACTACAGGGGAAACACATAAGGAAGAGGAGGGGGGATAGAGAAAAATACTAAAGCATAATTAATTCAAAGATGTCCACTGCTTATTTGTACCTAAAAAGCAAATGACGCGGTTGAGGTCAACGTCCAACTACCCAAGAGGCAAAGTCCGTCAAGCTACGGAAATCTATCCACGGGGATCAATTCTTGTTGAATCTAGTGAACTGGGAATCGGCCAGCCCCTCCGTGGCTCTCATCTCCTCCATTCTCACAATGTGATTTAGGGCTTCTACCCACTGAGCCCTGGTGGGACATTAGATAGTAATGTCTCTGGGACCTCCAGAGTCTGGGAATTATCTCCCGTGTGGCAGGAAGGCAGTGCCTCAAAAAGCCCTTTTTTATCGTTGAAATTGAGCCAGGAATCATAGACAACAGCCCAAGCTCTGGAAGAGGTGTAATAGTATCTGACCATAGTTTATTGTAGAGTGCAAAGACCTCACCCCACAAGTCTCTGACCCCAGGGCAGGACCACCAAATATGCAACATGGAACCATGTTCCTGGCTACATCTCCCATTGGTATCAGATACCAATGGGAACATCTTATGTAACTTTGCTGGAGTTCGGTACCACCAAGTCTCCTGTAATTGTGTTGAGACTGAGAGTTTATGGGTCAAGACCGTCGCCTTATCCCACTCTTCCTCAGAAAATGTTCTATTCAATGCTCTCTCCTATGCTTATCTGTATGGGACTGACACTATCTTAGCCCTCTCTCTCAACAGCCACCCATAGATTGCAGAAATCATATGCCTAGGAGTAGTAGCGTTCGTGAATATCTGTTCTATGAATGTCAGATCCCGTGTGAGGGACTGTGTGGGACCTAATGACTGTAAAAAGCTACTCAATTGATTGGCCAAAAACCATCTGCCACCTCTCAAATCTGCGGGGAATCACCCTTCAAGGGAGTGTATGTCGTACCTGTACCACCGAGGCGGGGGGACACCCAAATAGTTCAGGGTTTACATCCCGCAAAGGACACCTAGAATCCGTAAATATAGGTGACATAGGGCCGGGTATGGAGGTGAAATTATGTCTTTTCCTCATCTTGTCCCATCCACCAAGTAGTGCTTTGTATAAGGGCGTGTGGGGAGAAGACACGTTGCGGTTCACGGTGGGAAGCCAGAGAGACGCTAAGAAGGGTGTCAGATTTAGAGATGCTTCCAGCATCACCCAGAGCCTGGAGGATGAACTCAAGACTGCATCTGCTAGACAGGCTAACAAGGAGGCTTCATAATACAGGCCCAGGTCAGGCAATCCTGACCCTCCTAACTCTTTAGTTCGGGCGAGGAGGTTTAGTTTGGATAAAGGCAGATATCACCCGTTTAAGTCTGTTTAAGAAAGGAGGCGCCACGTGTAAGGGAATAGTTTGGAAGAAATAGAGTATGTCCATTTTAATCACGCTAATCCTTCCAAACCATGAAAGCAGTAACCACTTCCACGCAAGAAGTTCCTTGTCAATGAAAGTTAGAAGAGGCCGGTAATTAACTTGAAAAAGACTAGTCAAGTCCGTTGGAATTTGTACTCCCAGGTATGTAATGGCAGTCTCAGCCCAGCGGAAGAGAAACTCAGCCTTGATGTCTCCCACCAAGAAGTCGGGAAGGTTAACATTGAGTAATTTGGACTTGGTGAGATTTACCTTAAAATCGGATCAAACGGAAAAAATTTTGAACGCCATAATTTTTGGGAGTGTAGTATGCAGTTGCTTGATGGATAACAGTAAGTCATCCGCGAAAATGGCCATTTTGTGAAGGAACCCGCCAAGGTGGAGACCCTTGATAGAGTCATTGGGGGACATTTATCATATTGTGCGCATATTCACAGCGGAAGCCTCTTGATGTATCGGGGCAGGAGGCTGCTCTGAGTTTATTCTACGCCAGGCAGGGCCTGTACGCTGGCGTGGGGACAGTAACGCGCCTGCCCACTCCCGGCCGGCCACGCCCACCCCCCCACAGGCCCCTTCACGCCCCACTGGCGTGAAGGTGGCGGAGAGGGCTAAATAGTCGCAAGTGCTAGCAATAGGATAGCATTTACGATTATTTCAGTGCCTGACGTGGCGCAGAGGTCCTGATAAATATGTCCCATCAGCTCTAATAGCATTTGCCAAAGATTCCATCACCAATATGTATAGTAATGGCGAAAGAGGGCACCCCTGATGAGTTTGCTTATAGCAAATGAAGCAGTAAGGTTAGGGTTACTGCATTGCAGTCGGATGTTGGTATAGGGCCATAGTGCGTGCTAGCATGTGTGGACCAAGGCATCTGCTGTAGTGTCTTTTCCATGAAAGCCCAGCTCACTCTGACAAATTCCTTTTCGTCATCGACAGAAAGCAAACCCAAAGGGATCTTTTGCCGAGCAGCATGCATCAGAGACACTGTTTTAATTGTGTTGTCTCTAGCCTCCCTGCACAGGACAAATCCTCCTACTAGAAATTAAGGTTTGTAGACGCTGCGCTAGCAACTAGTAAATTTTTATGTCTATATTTATCAGTGAAATGGGTTTGAAATTGGTGCATTGGGTGGTATCTTTCCCGGGTTTTGGAATCACAGACATGTGTGCTATGTTAATGATTGATTAGGAAATGTGGCCCCTTTCGCTATTGCGTTATAGGAGGCTAAGAGGGGCTCTATGACATCCCCTCTCATCATTTTATAGAAACGTGGAGAGAAGCCATCACGGCCCAGACTTTTGCCCACTTTCAGCTCTTTAATCACCTGTGCGAGTTCCTCCGGTGAAAAGTCGTACTCCAAGCCCTGAGCTAGTGTCTGTGAGAAGCGCTTGGGGGCATACTTGGACAAGTATGTAGCTATGGCCTCCCTCTTGTCTGCGTCTATGAGCGTTGGTATATTATAGAGAGATTCGTACAATTCCCTGAATTCCTCAAGGATTTCAGATGGGTTGTGTAGTGCACCTTCGGAGGGGGAATTGATAGGCATGACCCGTGAGGAGAGGAGCCTAGGATGAAGGGCCCTAGAGAGCCATTTCCCAAATTTATTGCCATATTCAAAGAAGCCATAGTGTAAACGATCCCTAGCACATAAGGTTTCCTGATCTAAGATTTGCAAAATTTGTTGTCTAACAGAGAACAGTTCTGCTCTCAATACATCAGTCCTTTGACGTTTGCTTGCAGATTCAAGAGAGTTCAAAGTGGATAATAGGTTTTTAAGTTTAAGGGCATTTTGCCTCTTGAGCCTGGCCCCGAGACACATAAATATTCTACGCAGGTCGCATTTTAGTCCCGTTCACATGTTTGGGGCATTAAAGTGGTCAATGCAAATGCCGACTTTAAATCCCCTATGGCATTTTTAATCTCAGTGAGGCAGAGGGCGTCTTTTAATAAATGATCGTTAAGCCGCCAGGAAAATGTCTTCCTCTTGTGGGAATAAGGCCAAACAACACCCAACACACGCGCGTGGTCGGACCATAAATTAGAGTATAATCCCTTTGTGCTGGATGCAGTATCCTCCAGAGATCAACTAGATTTAATTTAGCTATCTCTTGCCTTAATCTATGGCTGGCTGCATATGAGATTAAGGACCTACCTTCAGAAGTGTCAAGATCGAATAAAGTGGTACATTCATGTCTCCTCCTAATATGATGTCCAAACCTCCAGCAAAGTCTGTCAGGTCCTCCAATAGTCGGATACTGTATACAATCTGCCCTGAATTAGGGAAATAAAACGTTAGCCAAAGTATATATAGAACCTGCAATAGAGATCTTAAGAAAGAGGAATCTACCCTCCGGATCTACCCTGGAGTCCAAGACCTGCGGGGAGAAGGAAGAGTGAAATGCCACGGAGACTCCCTTGGACTTCTGACCTGGGCACACAAGAAGCCTTAAAATGGGTTTCTTGGAACATGGCTATTTGTACATGTTTTTTATGGAACCCGTATAAAATTTGTCCTCTTTTCCTTGGGCTGATTAAGCCCCTAGCATTAAATGAGGCAAATTAACAGTGGAGTCTCTTTGATATAAAAAAAAGATAAGGTAGACAAGGACAGGACTTGAACTGAGAAAAAAACAGAACAAGACAGAAAAAACAGACAAGGGGAAGCCACACACTACAACTTCCAACAAGAAAGAAAAATCAGTCCGTATACTAGGCTCCCCGTATGAATGGGAGGATACCAGGTCTACCAACAACTATAATACTAATCTACACTGAGGTGCAATACACCAAGCAACACTATTGCCAACTTTTTTTATTGCCAAATTTTTTTTTCCCTTTCCTCCCTCTGACACTATTGCCAACCCTACGTGGGAACTGATAAAACTAATGGTCGTGCATTAGCACCGAACCCTTGAAGAAAATAAGGCCCCTTGGGAGATGACACGCGTTCTTGGGAGATGACACGAAGGGGACTCATCTTGAGCGCCCCTATTACGGCTTGTAAACCTGGAGAGGAGGAGATGTGGTGGCTATAAGCTATGTGTCCTCTCTCTGAGTAGTTAGAAGGTCTCTCTGCTTCTAGCGGGCCGCCATGTCCACCCCTGTGGCATGGCTGCGCTATGCGGGGGCTTCTGTCACTGTGTCTGGCCTCCCTGAGCCTACCTGGGCCTTAGCAGAGCCTAAGATCGTGCGTCCTAACCCGCCAGCTAGCCACGCCCCCAGAGGTGGCAAATTTTAAAATAATGCTACCTATGGGAATACACTTGGAGATTATTTCTCAGACTACATTGGAGTAACTCAGATCTCTTAAGGTTTATGGTCCTATCTCTATGTTGTTTAATGAGGGGCATCGGATATCCTCTCCCTTTAAGTGACAGCTCATCAATATTGGTGGAAGGGCATTGGTGGAAACTATACCCTTTCAGAAGGAAAGCCCAGAGATTAACCTTTAAGATGTATATAGGGATAGGGATGTATATAGGGATATATTTCCATGGAAAATAGGAGATAGCAGATAAGGGGGTGATGGGACCACGTGGGGGTTCAGAGAATGTATATACAACAGAATAAAAGGACATGACTAGGACAGGATACAATGGGTAAGAAAAGAAGGTGAACAGGATAGTGACTTCGTCCATTATGTGCACCAGTCGGGCAAGAGGGACACTCATGTTGCTGATTTAAACGCAGGGAACTGCTGGAAGAGAATCCAGCACTCTTGGTAGGCAGCAAATGAGCCACCCAGCTCAGCTGTCAGCTTCTCCAGCATCTAAATGCGGGAGACCTCTGCAAACCACTTGTCAAAAGAGGGGGTCAGCGCCGATTCCCACCGCCTCGGGACAACTGACCTCACAGCAACCCGTAGGTGGCGCAATGGTTTCCTAAGCGGAAACGGGAAAAGAGAGGGGAAGGCAATAGCTGGATAATTATCCAGTTATACATCCAATATTTATTGTGTGAGAGCAAGGACTGTGTCCCAAAAACAGCTGATCCCGGGGGAAGCCCCACCAGATATGTAGCATTGTGCCCCTGTCTTGGGAACAACGCCAACACTGGTCTGAAAAGGAGGGAAAGGGGGCATGGAGTTTTGCCGGAACTCTATACCATCGAGACAGCACCTTATAATTGGTTTCCTGTGCCCTACAGGACTTTCCCAGCTCAAGCTCCCAACTCCAAGCAAATGGTGGAAGTGGTAATGTCAATAAGAATATCATAAATCTGTGATATGTCACCCTTCGTGGGAGGGGAGTTAAGGCATTGCTCTTCAAAATCAGAAAGGTTACTGTGGATATTCAGAGTAGATTGAGAAACTTTGTAGAAATGAGTGAGATGTTGGTATTCCCACTTACCTTGGGGGAGCTAGACTGACCAGCCTGAAGAGCCTCCAGGTTGCGTAAGTCCGTGGGGGTAGTCATGAAGTGGAAAGTTGCCGGGGGTCATTGATGAATCCCTCCAAGAAACCCATAGACATTCCCATGATGGATTACCAGTAATTAAGGTGAAGGGGCCATCCGGGGTGATTAGAGACCACTTCCACTGTGACTGTGACATGACATAAGGGATTTGGAGCTTTTTTTAGGCCATAGGAGATAGCCAAGTGATGTGATCCCTGGTGCAAACATTTTAGTAAATGTGGTCATTAAAACCACACAAAGAGAGCATTCAGATGGATCTGCACTAAATTCATTAGAGAACAGCAGAAAAGCGCAGTAAAAATTCTTTAATCATTTTTAAAAAGATAAATTATTATACATACACATAGAAAGCAAAAAAACACTGCACAAATACAAATGGCAGCATCATCTGGACGACGGGAATAGCCTCCTGCCTGTAGATCAGTCACACATACAATCCCATTATATCAGACATAAAGGCTGGATCATACCGGTCAGTCCTCTAGGGTAGTCCAGGGATATTCAGTGGAGGGACGGAGCTTTCGCCTATAGAGTTCGCTCCTCCCTTGCACGTTGTAACTTTTAATGGAGTCTTATGAAACTGGTACTTGACGCATAAGAGCTGTGGCAGGAGGTAGAGGAGAGAAGTGCCACCTCCCTCGGGCTGCTCGCTGCAGGGCAGTGTTCACACTAGTAGCAGGTGGCCGCTTTCCATGTGTACTAACCCCACCCCAGGAAGAAGGGCACACCTCCAGGAAGTAGTCACTATATCCTTCTAGTGTGGACGCGGAGTGCAAAGTAGAGTTGTGCCTTGGCAGCAGGACACGGCCTCTCCCGGTTAACTCAGCAGTGCTCTTGGCATCAGTTTAAATGCATGGTAAACAGTCCAGTGTAGGGACAACTGTTATTATTACACCTACAAAGCAGCAAGTTAGTGGCTATTACGTGATTTAGGATCATTACACCATGAAGGAAATGAGAGAGGGAACATAATATCTATTCAGGCTACATATGGGCTGGATAACAAGTGGTGCCTCATTACCACATAGAAGATTTCTGTTCGGTAGTGGCTCTAAACCATGCATACAATTATAAGAATATATCCATTTGGCTTCTCACTGTAGCCCCTTTGTGTCCCAGTCCCCTCTCCCCCCGCCGGGAGAGGTGGTGCCACATCTATACCCATGAACTTGAGGACAGAAGATTGTCCTTGATGAAAAGTATGGACATGTTGGCGATGGGGGTGTCCTGTGAGTTTTGTATATTCCTCAGATGTTCTCCTATCGACGTCGGAATCCCTGTATTGTCTTGCCCACATATTCTGCCCCACAGATGTAGGTCGCCTTGTAAATCACTCCATCAGCTTATAAAGCCCTGATGACAACATTTCGGCCCAGGTTATTGCTGTGGCAGTGTGTACGTGTGTTGATGTATGTGCAGGATATGTATCTAAAGCAGCCAGTGGGTCTATGAGCAAGACAAGTGTTTTGTTTCTTAGGGGGGATGTAGTTGTTACGATGCTGGTGAACACGTCTGGAATCCAGTAGCCAGATGGAGGGAGCCAGGCACAAGTATGGACTGAGTAACAGTGGTGCAGGTACTGGAGTAGATCAGGTATAATACATGTAGGTAGGAACAGTCTGGGTGAGACGTTTCAGGGAGCAGGAGACTGGAAAAAGTCACAATACCCAAGAAATGTTAGGATTGCCTCATGGTTTTCTTATAGGCCCAAGCAGGAAACAAGATGGCCCCAAACAGGAAACAAGATGGCCCCCAAACAGGAAACAAGTTGGCCCCCATAATGCATTCAATCCAGCAACTTGGGTGAAGGGCAAATACTGCAGCCTCCAGTGGTGAGGAGCAGAAGTGCAGCCCAAGACGACAGGGAAACAGCAGCCACTAGTCCATAATAAAAGTACATCAGATTCTGCAGATTCTGACATCATTTCCTCCTTTCTGCCTCTGGACGCTGATTGACTTGGTTTATCTTTGGTGGAATTCCTTTATTAGTTGGGGGGGACAAGTGTTGTTAACCGTTTCCCAAGAATTATTTTCAGGTCCATATCCTTGCCACTTAATTGGATATTGTTTTGGATTTCTGAAAAGTCCAGGATCTTTCCAACAATGTAATGTCCCTGTCGGCCCACTACAATAGGGTCAGGAGGGGGGGGGGGCAGCCGATGCCCTGGAAAAGGATTAGGAACAACAGATATTATACATGAAAAACTGGAGGCACCCTCAATGTTTTTGGGAGTTTAAGACAGATGGCTACAGAGTTAGCTTGTCCAATAATCCTGAAATGACCGACACATTTTTGGCCCGGTTTTACTTAAGGTAAATAAAGTTGCAGATTCTTAGTGGAAAGCCAGACCTCAACTCCACTTTGAAGGACTGAGAAGGTCTGCGAGATTTGTTGGCTGCTTCTTGTGTCTTTAAGGTATTATTTATTATTGCAGCAATCGATGTGCCTCCACCTTTTAACTGCAAAGTCATGCTGAAGGTGTTGACGTTTGTATCAGCGTCTCCCCAGGTCCCGGTCGTCTCTGTGGGGGATTATAATAGTTATCTGTGGCCAGAATTGGACAAATTTTGCACCAGAGGGGTAGTACCCTAGCACCACAATACTAGTATGGCTAGACTCCTGGACAAGGTAGGCTGGTGCTACATCTGGTGCCTGTGTCACCCCCAAGGTAAACAATACTCGTGATATTCCAGCTCCCATGGCTCCCTCGCGCATGCATCGCTTTCCCTATGAACGTACTCTCTTCTCCCGTATGGGTCTGTTGAGATATATATACCTATATATGCAATAACTCTGTGCAAGATGAGGGCATATAGGATATTATGTATGGATTTTATAAGAAGCTACACACCTCCTAGCCTAGCGTCATAGTGTAATGACCTGCACTTCCTTAACATTGGAAGAATTGGAGACAGCACTGGCCTCCCTTCCCAATGAAAAAGTGCCTGGGGGAGATAGTCAGCATCATACAAGAGGCCGTAATTTTGGTTTTAGCGTTAGCAAAACTTCAGATCATTTGTAAGCTTAAGTCCCTGAGTGTCCAAGTCTCGGCAACACCAAAAGAGTATCTGTCAGACATCTTGGTGCCACTTGGCCAATTTTCCCCAATATGGGTTCCTAAGATAAACTTCCACAAGGCACTTGGTCTTTTCCGATTTCTAGTGTCGAAAAAAGGTGCGGCCCCCAAAAAATACTAGTACCGACAAAGGAACTGGTGCGCGGGGAGATTAACACTCCCTAACCCCTGGCTATATTTTATTTCATCCCAGTTACAACATCTTAAGGGGTGGGGGAAAAGATTGTATGTAGATTGGTTGGCCACTGGTCGGTGTATCCTGCTCTCCTGCATGCCTTAGAAGCTGGGCTTGACGAGCTCCATCACACTACCTACCCTTACATTGCTGTCCAGTATTTGGGCCTTATTTAAAGGACCTTACGAGACTGGGCCCAGTAACAGAATACAGGCCCCTGTGGCACAATCCTAACCTAGCAGAACTATTCCAGCTGGAACAAAAAGGTGTAGTTACTATAGCTCAAGTTATACAGGAGCGA
Source organism: Engystomops pustulosus (assembly GCA_019512145.1). Taxonomy (NCBI): domain Eukaryota; kingdom Metazoa; phylum Chordata; class Amphibia; order Anura; family Leptodactylidae; genus Engystomops; species Engystomops pustulosus. The sequence goes on from WNYA01001047.1 coordinate 10,602, forward strand.
CACTTGAAAACATTAACAATGAATTTGACTTGAGGACTGGTTCTTCTATCAGTATTTGTGCTTGTGGCACAGCCCAATTTGGGGTGGGGAACCATTGCAATAGACAACAATATTCTGTCAACGTACATTGCCAAAAGAGAAGAGACATCGGGAGAATCTTGTTCCTGTACATCTTTCTTTTGGTGAAATATTTAGACAAATTCCAGTTTCCCTTCTGACACAAATGGGAAGAGGACATGGTCTCCATTCCAGATGACCAGTGAAATGATCTGTAAGACCTGAAACTGTCCCCTAGCGAGAGCCAAAGGTTAAGTCATTTGTTCCTTATCTATAGAGCAGACAGGACATCAACGTCTCAATGCCCTCGCTGACAATGATAAAGCCACCCTGCTGCATACGCTCTGGGCATGTAGTGGGGCAATTATTTAAAGGGGTGGTAACCCTAGTGTCTGGTGAATTTCAGATTCGTGGGATTCGTGTGGACACCTGTATTCTGGGTATTATGCCTTGCTTGGAAATAAGCAACCCAGTTAGTCTAAGAATCCAAAGAGCCCTGTACCAGGAGATAAAGATATAATGTATATGTAATATAAAAACCAGATGAATAACATTATTAGCCTCGCATATCAGGTCTATTTAAAGAGGAAAGCCATAAAAATATTCGAAGCAATATTGGGTTGCTGTTTGGCAACACTGGGATTATGGTCTGGAGCATTGTTTGCTGACTTGATAGGAGGTGCAGACTGTCGGGGGACAACTGAGATCACAGTCTTGTAGAAGAGGATCCCCAATAGAATGGCACAAGCTCCGGGGTCTTCAATGTTCTGCCTTTTCACAGGTGTAGGAGTGACAAACCAGGGATCGGGGTGGGGCACATGGGGCCCTCTCGGCTGGGTCAGGAGAGCATTTCTTTGCAAGTCTTTGGACTCCCCATCTCCGTGGAGATGCCAATGTGTGTGTGCATTGTGTTTCTTTTTCCTTTAAAAAATGGAAAATGTACGGCTTTGATTTTTCTTTGCCTTTAATATAAAAAAGTTCTGTTGGTGAAACAAAAAGATCCGTCTTGTTACAATTGCTTATCAGTCGCCCCGAATAATAACTGGGCAGATGTTCTGCTCCAATAATGAAGTACAAAGGGAAAGGAAAGTGTCCTGCAGACAAGTAACTAACCAGCCTCTTCTGTGAAGTAAAAGTGGAAATGTTCTCGGGTGAAGGGTCCTGGAGAGAGGTGGCCCCCTGCATTAGTGCTGGACAGAGTATCCTCAATTTTATGGATAGAAGGTGTAACAAACTGTACATGCAGCCATGTGATTAATGGCCCCAAGAGTGAATTTTACCAGTGGGCCCTTGGCATACCAGCCCGACACCGACTAACCCCCTGCGCTCAATGTAGTCTCCTAAACCTCTGATATTCCAGGTCAAAATTCTAACCTGCAAAGAGAATCCCCCTCCCCCCATCCCGATCAGGTTACCTCCCCTCCTCGAAATTCCCTTTCCTGTAATGAACCCAATAACCATTTGGTTTCCTTTCTCTCCCCCAAAAATAATTTACCATCAGGTTCATCTGCATCTTGTGTCCTACTCATCATCACTATGGGGTCCTTCCTCATCATTGGCGCCATGTAGAGGCAGCGCTAGCAGTGATACACAGTCAGTTATGATACATGGATATATGTCTCCTTATATGTCTATAGAATTTCTGGGACTCGTTTTCTTTCTTTTCCAGGTAACGGCCAGATCCGAGGCTCCGGCAGACAACTCCTTCCACTGCCCGGTCATAAAGTAGAAGATAATCAGTTATGGATTGGAAGAAAGGGACAGGAGAGAACGTCTCCATGGACTAAGTGTGGGGAACATTGTAGAGGGGGATGTAAACTCTCCAAACACACGAGAACTCACACAGGAGAGAAGCCGTGTACATGCTCAGAATGTGGGAAATGCTTTACTTACAAATCCCACCTTGTCATACATCAGAGAACTCACACAGGGGAGAAGCCATTTACATGCTCAGAATGTGGGAAAGGTTTTACTTACAAATCAGATCTGCTTACACATCAGAGAACTCACACAGGGGAGAAGCCGTTCACATGCTCAGAATGTGGGAAAGTCTTTATCTATAAGTCAGAGCTTGTTATACATCAGAGAACTCACACAGGAGAGAAGCCATTTGCATGTTCAGAATGTGGGAAATGTTTTAGAAAGAAAAGTAACTGTTCACTTCATGAGAGAATTCACACAGGGGAGAAGCCGTATTCGTGTTCGGAATGTGGGAAATGTTTTCTCCAAAAATCTGAACTCGTTAGACATCAGAGAAGCCACACAGGGGAGAAGCCAATTACATGTTCAGAATGTGCAAAACATTTTACCTTCAAATCAGAGCTTGTTAAACACCAGAGAATTCACACAGGGGAGAAGCCATATTCTTGTTCAGAATGTGGAAAATGTTTTATTTCCAAATCTGGGCTTGTTAAGCATCAGAGAACTCACACAGGGGAGAAGCCATTTTCTTGTTCAGAATGTGGAAAATGTTTTACCTTGAAATCAGATCTCGTTAGACATCAGAGAAGCCACACGGGAGAGAAGCCATTTACATGTTCAGAATGTGGGAGATGTTTTGCCCGGAAATCACATCTTGTCCTACATCAGAGAATTCACACAGGGGAGAAGCCATTTGCATGCACAGAATGTGGGAAATGTTTTCATGCAAAACATAAACTTGTCATACATCACCGAGGCCACACGGGGGAGAAGCCATTTTCATGCCCAGAATGTGGAAAATGTTTTCATCAAAAGTATAAACTTTTTATACATCAGAGAAGTCACACAGAGGAGAAGCCATTTTCATGTACAGAATGTGGGAAAAGCTTTCATGAAAGACATCAACTTGTTATACATCAGAGAAATCACACAAGAGAAAAGTCATTTTCATGCTCAGAATGTGGGAAATGTTTTCTCTGGAAATCGCACCTTGTCATACATCAGAGAACTCACACGGGGGAGAAGCCGTTCACGTGCTCCGTATGTGGGAAATGTTTTCCTCGGAAATCATATCTTGTATTGCATCAAAAAAGTCACACAGGAGTGAAGTCATTTTCATGCTCAATAGGTGGAAAATGTTTTCAAATGAAAAGTCACATTTCAAGTCATGAGAGAATTCACACAGGAGAGAAACCATATTCATGTTCAGAATGTGGGAAATGTTTTATAAACAAATCAAAGCTTGTTGAGCATCAGAGAACTCACACAGGGGAGAAGCCATATGCATGCTCTGTATGTAGAAAATGTTTTCAAAAGAAAACTCACCTTTTGACTCATGAAAGAATTCACACAGGAGAGAAACCATATTCATGTTCAGAATGTGGAAAATGTTTTATCTATAAATCATATCTTGTCAAACACCAGAGAACTCACACAGGTGAGAAGCCGTATTCATGCTCAGAATGTGGGAAATGTTTTATTAACAAATCAAGCCTTATCAAACATCTGAGAATTCACACAGGGGAGAAGCCATATCCTTGTTCAGAATGTGGGAAAAGCTTTACCCGGAAATCAGGTCTTTTTAAACATCTAAGAACTCACACAGGGGAGCATCCCCATTCATATCCTGGAGCAAAAGGTTCTAGCGATGAATCCAGTTTTGTGGAACCTTTTCAAAGTAGCTTGGAGAAGAAGCCATTTTCATGTATGGAATGTGGAGAGTGTTTTAGCCAGAAATCTGGTCTTCTCCTACATCAGAGAACTCACACAGAGGAGAAGCCATTTTCATGCTCAGAATGTGGGAAGTCGTTTAGTCAGAAATCTGGTCTTCTCCTACATCAGAGAATTCACACGGGAGCGAAGCCATTTTCATGCCTGGATTGTGGAAAATCCTTCATGAATAAAGACTTACTTGTGGAACATCTAAGAAGCCACACAGTAGAGAAGACCTTATCATGTCCAGAGTGTGGGGAACGCTTCATGCTTCTAGGTCATCTCGAGAGACACCAGAAGATTCACACAGAGGAGAAGCCAATTATATTATAAAAATGTGTTGTGTGGTTTTTTCACACTAAAGTTTATTCCGATTTTACAAACCAGAACAGAGCACAAACAAAAAGGTGCAAAACAAAGAGAGTGCAAAATCGGCTCTCAAACAAGTGGAAGTATCGCCAAATGTTACAGAATGGTCTTTGACATCATCAAGATGGCAGAAAGGAAATGAAGACACCATTTTTTCAAAACTTTTTATTTTTCAACATTCCCCTTTTAGAAAGATTCACTTCTCCCAACATTCCTGCTAAATTTTTGACCCTTCCAAAAATAGGATTTGTCGAACTCTCCAGAATACGCCTCTGTCTCGGCAATGACTTCCTCGTTTGAGCTAATTTTTTTTCCCAAAAGCCATTTCTTCATGTTCGCAGAGAGCCAGGTCGGGTGAATACGGGGGGAGCGGCAGTGGCAGGGAGCCAGATCGGGTGAATACGGGGGGTGCGGCAGTCGCAGGGAGCCAGATTGGGTGAATACGGGGGGAGCGGCAGTCACAGGAGCCAGACGGTGAATACGGGGGGCGGCAGTCGCAGGGAGCCGAGTGGGAATAGGGGAGAGCGGACAAGTGCAGGAGCCTGATGGGTGAATACGGGGGTGCGGCAGGTCAAGGGAACTGGCCAGATCGGGTGAATACGGGGGGTGCGGCAGTCGCAGGGAGCCAGATCGGGTGAATACGGGGGTGCGGCAGTCGCAGGGAGCCAGATTGGGTACATTGTGAATTCAAGTTCTGTTACTCTCTGCTTGTAAAATGAGGTTACGATAGGTAATGCCACATGTCTGTCATAAGCAAGTTTCTAAAATAAAATCAGTTTCAAAAAACAAAAAGTGGTATGGGACTCTCGTGATAGGATGTAATATTACAACTATAAAAGGCATGGTTCGGCCTCACCGGAATATGCTGTTCCAGTCTGGGCAACGGGTCATTAAAAGGATGCCCGGAGGGGAGAGGGTTCACGTTAGAGCCACAAAACATTGATAAAGGGTAGTGGATGGTCTAGTTATAATATATAATATGGAGGGTCTCAGTTTTATTATATGGGCGGGTTCATATATATGGAGGTCTCAGTATATGTATGGAGGGTCTTAGTTATGAGGAAAATAAAACAAACTAGATTTGTTAGTCTGGAAAAGGCAGAGACGACTACGAGGGGAATGATTATTTATATAAATATATTGAAATGGTCCATACAATAAATATGGTGGGGTTAAGTGGTTCAGCATAAATCAAATCAAAGACGAGGGGGCACTGTCTCCGTTTGGAGAAATCAAGGTTTAACACCGGAGTCCGACAGGGCCTTTTTTACTATGAGAAAAACAGTCAACGTGGAATGCTGCCGTCAGGCGCGGGTCACAGCAGGGAAAGTAGAGAGCTTCAAGAGGCTAGATGCCTTTTAAACCTAAATAACATCGATGGTTATGTTTCATATAGAATGTTTCCCCTACATCCCTTCCTCATCAATCCTTCCCTTCCTTGGTGAACTTTGCAGGACAAGTTCCTTTTCAAACCGTATAAAACTATGAAACTATATAGGAAGGTCTACACTGGTGTTTTCACTGAACCCATCAGTGAACATATGAAAAATGGCCATATTAGTATGTTCAATGTTCTAAGGAACACACAAAGTTATAGTTATTATGATTCATGTACTTGTATAGACTCTATATTTGAGGCGCGACCCCCGCCAAACAATGAGGGTATAGTTTATATACTCCCAACCGTGGTAAATGGCAATGGAAGGGTGTTTCTGCACATGCTCGACAGCAACCAGTGCATGCTGTTGTGGCTCAGCACTTGTGTCAAAAACTGGTACTTATCCGGCTTCATAGTGCATGCTGTGCCCTCAGTTCTTTCCAGGTAGTACTACTGGCCTCATAGTGCATGCTGTGTGCCCTCAGCCTTCCCCCCCCCCCAGCGCTTGTGTCGGGAGTACTACTCCGGCTTCATAGTGCACGCTGTGTGCCCTCAGACTTGTGTCAGGGTCTACTCCCAGCTTCATAGTGCACTGTGTGCCCTCAGCGCTGTGCCAGGGAGTACACTCTAGCTTCATAGGCATCTGTGTTGCGCAGGGCTTGTGCAGGACACTACATAGTCAGCTTCATCTAGTGGGACGCATGTGTGCCCTCATGCTTGAGCCAGGTTTGTATTACCTCTGGCTTCATATGCAGCTGTGTGCATTCAGTGCTTGTGCAAGGTGTACTACTCGCCTTCATAGTGCAGCTGTGTGCCTCAGGCTTGTGCCAGGATACTACTCGGCTTTTAGTGCAATGCTGTGTGCCCTCAGCGCTTGCCAGGGGTACTACTCCGCTTTATAGTGCACTGTGTGACCTCAGGCTTGTGCAGGGTACATCTGGCTTCATAGTGCACCTGTTGCCCTCAGCAGCTTGTGCCAGGGGATACTACTCTGGCTTCATAGTGCATGCTGTGTGCCCTCAGCGCTTGCAAGGGATACTACTCCAGCTTCATAGGCAGGATGTTGTGCCCTCAGCGCTTGGTCCAGGGAATACTACTCTCGGCTTCATAGTGCATGCTGTGTGCCCTGCAGCGCTTGTGCAGGGCTTACTACTCCGGCTTCATAGTGCACTGTGTGCCTCAGCGCTGTGCCAAGGAGGTACTACCGTAAATAGTGCAGTGCTGTGTGCCCCAGCACTTGTGCAGGGAACTACTCTGCTTCATAGTGCACGCTGTGGCCTCAGGCTTGTGCCAGGGAGTACACTCCGTAGCTTCATAGTGCATGCTGTGTGCCCTCAGCGCTTGGTCCGAGTGTGTACTACTCCGCTTTCATAGTGACGATGTTGTGCCCTCACGCTGTGCCAGGGAGTACTACTACTGCTTCATAGTGATTCCTGTGTGCCCTCAGGCTTGTGCCAGGGGTACTACTCTGGCTTCATAGTGCAGCTGTGTGCCTCAGCGCTTGGCAGGGTGTATACCTGGCTTCATTGTGCCCGCTGTCGTGACTCAGCAGCATGCTTGAGACAGGATGTACTTCTCGGCTTATAGTGCACGCTGTGGCCTCAGCGCTTGTGCAGGGGGAGTACTCCGGCTTCATAGGCACCTTGTGTGCCTCAGACTTGTGCAGGGAGTACTACTCCGGCTATAGTGCACGCTGTGAGCCTCAGCATTGTGCCAGGATACTACTCGGCTTCTAGTGCAGCTGTGGCCCTCGCCTTGTGCCTGGGAGTATACTCGGCTTATGTGGCTGTGTGCCCTCAGGCTTGTGCAAGGGAGTACTCTCGGCTTCATAGTGCCTGTGTGACTCACGCTTGTCCAGGGGTACTACTCCCTTCATAGTGGCAGCTGTCGCCTCATGCACTTGTGCAAGGAGTAACTCCGGCTATCATAGCGCAGCTGTGTGCCCTCAGCTTGTGCCAGGTTGAACTACTCTGGCTTCATAGTGCACTGTGTGCCCTAGGCGCTTGTGCCAGGAGTGACTACTACCGGCTTCAGTGCACGCTGTGAGCCCTCAGCACTTGTGCCAGGAGTACTACTCCGGCTCATAGTGTGCACGCTGGTGAGCCTCCGCGTTGTGCCAGGGAAGTATACTCGGCTTCATAGTGCAGCTGTGTGCCCTCAGCGCTTTCCAGGGAGTACTACTCCAGCTTTATAGCACGCGTGTGCCCTCAGCGACTTGTGTCCGGGTGCTACTACTCCAGCCTTCATAGTGACAGCTCGTGCTGCCCTCAGCCTGTGTGCCAGGGAGTACACTCAGATTATAGTGCATGTGTGTGCCCTCAGTGCTTGTTGCCAGGGAGTACTACTCGGCTTCATAGTGCATGCTGTGTGCCTTCAGGCTTGATGCCAGGGGTGATACTTACCAGCTTCATAGTGCACGCTGTGTGACTCACGTGCTTGTGCCAGGAAATACTACTCCGGCTTCTAGTGCCCACTGTGAGCCTCGCGCTTGTGCCAGGGGATACTAACCCGGTTCATAGTGCATGCAGTGTGCCCTCAGCGCTTGTGTCGGAGTACTACTCCCGCTTTATAGTGCACGCTGTGTGCCTCAGCGATTGTGTCCGGGTTTGTTTTTTTACTACTCCAGCTTATATAGTGATACGATGTGTTGTGCCCTCAGCACTTGTGCCAGGGAGTACTTTTCCGACTTCATAGTGCAGCTGTGTGGCCCTCAGAACTTGTGCCAGGGAGTACTACTCCGGCTTCATAGTGCACGCTGTGGAGCCATCAGCACTTGTGCCAGGATTACTACTCCGGCTTCATAGTGCATGGCTGTGAGCCCTAGCTCTTGTGCCTGGGAGTACTACCAGGCTTAATGGTGCATGCTGTGTGCCTTCAGCGCTTGCAAGGAAGTACTATACGGCTTCATAGTGCACGCTGTGTGCACTCATCGCTTGCCAGGGAGTACTACTCGCCTTCAAGTACGCTGTGCCGCCATCTCACCTCGTGCTTGATGCCAAGGAGTATTACTCCGGCTACAAGCGCAGGCTGTGAGGCCCTCAGACTTGGCCAGGTTGAACTATCTGGCTTCCATAGTGCACGATGTGTGCCCTCAGCGCGCGTGTGCCAGGGTAGTACTACTCCGGCTTATCGTGCACGCTGTGAGCTCAGACACACTCATGTGCCAGGGAGTATACTCCGGCTTCATAGTGCACGCTGTGAGCCCTCCGCGGCCTTGTGCCAGGGAAGTACGGCTCCGGCTTCATAGTGCATGCTGTGTGCCCTCAGCGCTTATGCCAGGGAGTACACTCCAGCTTTATTAAAGCACGCTGTGTGCCCTCAGCGATTGTGTCCGGGTGTTTTTTTTTGTTTTTGTTTTGTTCAGTTGTACTACTCCAGCTTCATAGTGAACGCTCGGTGGCCCTCAGCCTTGTGCCCAGGGAGTACTATCCGACTTCATAGTGCATGTTGTTGTGCCCTCAGTGTGTTGACAGGGAGTACTACTCTGGCTTCATAGTGCATGCTGTGTGCCTCAGCGCTGAGCCAGGGTGTATTAACCCTGGCTTCATAGTGACGCTGTGTGACTCAGTGCTGGTGCCAGGAGTACTACTCCGGCTTCATGTGCACACTGTGAGCCCTCAGCGCTTGTGCCAGGGGAACTACTCCGGCTTCATAGGCATGCAGTGGTGCCCAGCGCTTGGTCAGGGTAGTAAAATACAGCTTTATAGTGCACGCTGTGTGCCCTCAGCGCGATTGTGTCCCGGGTGGACTACTCCAGTTATAGTTAACGCTGTGTTGCCATCAGCACTTGGACAGGGAAGTACTTTTTCGACTTCATATGCATGCTGTGTGCCATCAGTGCTGACTTTGTGCAGGGAGTACTACTCTGGCGTCATTAGGATGGTGTGTCCTTCAGCGCTGGAGAAGGGTGTATTACCGTGGCTTTATAGTGATCGCTGTGTTGTGACTCCGTGCTTTGTGCCAGGGGGCGTACGACTCCAGCTTCATTAGTGCATGTGTGTTGTGCCCTCGCGCTTGTGTCCAGGGAGTACTACTACAGATTTATAGTGCACGCTGTGTGTGCCTCAGCGCTTGTTGCCAGGGCGAGTAATACTCCGGCTTCATAGTGCACACTGTGTGCCTTCACGCTTTGCGAGACTAGCTTGAACTACTCCGGCCCATAGTGCACGCTGTGGTGCAATCGCGCTTGTGCAGGGGAGTACTACTCCGGCTTATAGTGCACGCTGTGTGCTAAGCGATTGTGCCAGGGAGTACTACAGCGGCTTAATAGTGCTTCTGTAGTCCTTCAGCGCTTAGGCCCAAAGGAAGACTACTCCGGATTCATAGTGCACGCTGTGTTGCTTCAGCGCCATGCCAAGGAGTACTACTCGGGCTACATAGCGCAGGCGGTGTGCCCTCAGCACTTGTGCCCGGTTGGAAACTACTCTGGCTTCATAGTGCACGCTGTGTGGCCTCAGCGCTTATTGCCAGGGAGTACTTACTACGTTCCTAGTGCACGCTGTGAGCCCTCAGCACTTGTGCCAGGGAGTATTACTCGGGCTCATATGTGCACGCTGTGTGAGCCTCAGCATGTGCCAGGGAAATACTACTCCGGCTCATTAGTGCATTGCTGGTGCATTCAGCGCCTTGTGTAGGGAGACTACTCCAGCTTTATAGTGCACGGTATGTGCCCTCAGCGATTGTGTACGGGTGTGTACTACTCCAGCTATATTGAGCGCTGTATGCCCTCAGCACTTGTGCCAGAGACTACTCCGACTTCATAGTGCATGTGTGTGCCCTCAGAGATTTGTGCAGGGAGGAGTACTACTCCGGATTCATAGTTGCACGCTGTGAGCCCCCCTAAGCACTTTGTGCCAGGGGAACTACTATCCGGCTTCTAGGGCATGCTGTGTGCCCTCAGCGATTGTTCAGGGAGTAATCACTCCAGCTTTTATAGTGCACGCTATGTGCCCTCACGATGTGTCCGGGTTGTACTACCCGCTTCATAGTATGAGCGCTGTGTTGCACTCGCGTTGTTGCCAGGGAGTACTACTATGGATTCCTAGTATAGTGCATGCTTGATGCCTTTCAAAGGGGAGCTGAGCACAGGGTTGTATACCGGCTTCATCGTGCACGCTGTGTGACTTCAGTGCTGGTGCAAGGGAGTACTGTCGGCTTAATAGGCACCTGTGAGCCTCAGCGCTGGCCAGGGGAATACTCCGGATTCATAGTGCATGCTGTGTTGACCTCAGGCGCCATGGTCAGGAGGACTACTCCAGATCATAGTGAAACCGCTGTGTGCCCTCAGCGCTTGTAGTCAGGGATTGTGTTCTACTCGGGTTCATAGTGTCACATGTGTTGCCTTCAGCGCTCGTGCCAGGTTGTGGTGACCTACTCTGGCTTCATTATAGTGCACGCTTTCTGGCCCTCAGCACTTGTGCCAAGTTGAACTACCCTGGCTTCATAGTGCACGCTGTGTGCCCTCAGCGCTTGTGCCAGGGAGTACTACTCCGGCTTCATAGTGCACGCTGTGAGCCCTCCAGCACTTGTGCCAGGGTAGGGAGTACTACTCCGGCTCATAGTGCACGCTTGGGAGCCCTCAGCTCTTGTGGCCTGGGAGTACTACTCCGGCTTATAATAGTGCATGCTGTGTTCCGTTCAGCGCTTAGGCAAGGGAGAAGTACTACTAGGTCATAGTGCACGCGTCTGCCTCAGCGCTGTGCCAGGGAGTACTACTCAGCCTTCATAGTGGCACGCTGATGGCCCTCAGTGCTTGTCCACGGAGTATTACTCCAGACTACATAGCCGCAGGCTGTGTTGCCCTTCCGCACGTGTGCCAGGTTGAACTTACTATGGCTTATAGTGCTACGCTGTTGTGCCCAGCGCTTGTGCCAGGGAGTATAACTTCAGGTCATAGTGCACGCTGTGAGCACTCAGCCACTTGTGAAAGGGAGACTATCGGTTCATAGTGTTTAAGCTGTGTGCAGCCCTCAGCGCTTGTGCCAGGGGAGAATTGCTACTCGGCTTCATAAGGGCATGGCTGTGTGCCATCAGCACTAGTGTCAGGGAGTACTACTCCGGCTGTATAGTGCACGCTGTGTGACCTCAGCGGTTTTGTGTCCGGCTGTACTAAATCCAGCTTCATAGTGAACGCTGTGTGCTCTCCAGCGCTTGGCCAGGGAGTATACTCATACTTCATGGTTGCACTCTGTGTGCCCTCTGGACAGACTTGTGCCAGGGAGAACCTAAGTTATAGTGCATGTTGTGGCCTTCAGCGCTTGAGCCAGGGTGTATACCATGGGCTTCATAGTGCACGCTGTTGTGACTTCAGTGTTTGTGCCAGGGAGTCCTACTTATGACTTCATGGTGCACCACTGTATCACCTCAGTGTTGTGCCAGGGAGTATATAGCTTCATAGTGCAGTTTGTGTGTGCCCCTCAGTGCTTGTGCCAGGGAGTACTACCTCCAGCCTTCATAGTGCTGCTGTGTTGCCTTCAGCCGCTGAGCCAGGGGTGTATTACCCTGGCTTATAGGCACGCGTTGGTGGACTTCAGTGCTTGTGCCAGGGAGGGGGAAGGAAGTAATACTCACGGCTTCATAGTGCACGCGTGAGCCCTCAGCGCTTGTCTGCCAGGGGATACTACTCCGGCTTATAGTGATGCTGCGTGCCATCAGCGCTTCTTGTTCAGGGAGTACTTACTCCAAGCTTCTAGTTGACACGCTGTGTGGCCATCAGCGATTGTGTCCGGGGGTTGTACTACTAAGCTTCATAGTGCATGCTGTGTGCCCTCAGTGCTTGTGCCAGGGGGAGTACTACTCGGGATTCATAGTAGATGCTGGTGCCTTCAGAGCTTGAGCCAGGGTGTATTACCATGGCTTTATAGTGCACGCTGCTGTGACTTCAGTGCTATGTGCCAGGGAAGTATACTCCAGCTGTATAGTGCCTGCTGGGTGCCATCAGCGCTTGTGTTCAGGGCAGTACTAATCCAGCTTTAGTAGGGCACGACTGGTGTGCCATAGGGCTGTGACAGGGAGTACTACTCCGGCCCTTCATAGTGACACGTGTGCCCTCAGCGCTTGTGCGAGCTGTGTGAAACTATCTGGCTTCATTAGAGCACGTTGGCCCCAGGCTTGTGCCAGGGATGTTAGTACTACTCCGGATTCAAGTGCACGCTGTTTTGTGCCCTCAGCTTTTGGGCAAGGGACGGGATACTACCGCGGCTCTTCACGTGAATGCGGTGTGCCTTCACTCAGCGCTTAGGCAAAGGAGTACACTCCGGATTCAAGTGCACGCGTGTGCCTTAGCGCCGTGCCCGGGAAAGAGTACTACTCTGCCGTCATAGTGAACGCTGTGCGCCCTCAGTGATTGTGCCAAGGAAGTAGTACTGCTCAGGCTAACATAGCGCAGGCCTGTGTTGCCCTCAGCACTTGTGAAAGGGGTGTACTAAATCTCTGGCTTCATGGTGACACAATGTAGGCCCTACCGTGATTGTGCCAGGTAGTACTATAGCTTCATGGTGCACGTTGTCTGCCTCAGTGATTGTGCCAGGGAGTAATAATACGGAATTCATAGTGCACGCTTGGTTGCTCAGCGTTGAGCCAGGAGTACTACCTCCACCGTCATAGTGCACGTTGTGTGCATGTCGCGCTTGTGCTAAGGGTTTGTTTTGTTGTTGAGTACTACTCCAAGCTTCATAGGTGCAACTCTGTCTGCCCTAGGCTTGTGCCAGGAGTACTACCCGGCTTCATAGGCACTCTTTGTGCCCTCAGGGCTTGTGCCAGGAGTACATACTTAATAGTGCACGCGTTTGACTTCATTGCTTGTCCTGGGGAGTCTACTCCGGCTTCATAGTGCAGCTGTGTGCCTTCAGCACTGTGCAAGGGTTGTGTACTACTCCGGCTTTCATAGGCATGGCGTGTGTGCCCTCAACGCTGCACCAGGGAAATATACTCCTGAGTATAGTGCACGCTTTGTGAGCCCTCAGCACTTGTGCCAAAGAGTACTACTCCGGCTTCAAGTGGCACGCCTGTGAGCCCTCAGCTCTGTGCCGGGGGGGAGTACTACTCCGGCTTATAGTCAGCTGTGTGCCCTCAGCGACTTAGGCAAGAGGTTTGACTTCTCCGAATTCATTGGTGTACGCTGTGTGATCAGTGCTTGTGCCAGGGCAAGTACTTAATCCGGCTTCATTGTGCACATTGTGTTGCCTTCAGCGCTTTGTGCAAAGTGTGTACTACTCCAGCGTCACTAGTGCAACTGTGTGCCCTCAGCGGCTTGTGCCAGGAGTACTACTCGGCTTTATAGTGCACGCTGTGTGCCCTCCGTGATGTGTCCGGGTTGTACTATAGCTTCATTATGTGCACAGTGTGTGACTTCAATGCTTGTTGCCTGGGAGTACTACTCTGGCTCAATAGTGAAAGGCCTATGCCCTCAGTGCTGGTGCCAGGGAATACTACTCCAGGCTTCATAGTGCAGGCTCGTGTTCCTCCGTTCTTGTGCAAGGGTTTTTGCTACTCCAGCTTCATAGTTACGCTTTGTGTGCCATCAGCCACTTGTGCCAGGTGTGAACTACTATGCTTTCATAGTGAACGCTGTCGTTGCCCTCAGCGCTTTGTGCCAGGGAGGGCTACTCCGGCCTTCATAGTGCACGCTGTGAGCCCTCAGACTGTGCCAGGGAGTACTACTCCGGCTTCATAGTGCACGCGTGAGCCATCCAGCTCTTGGGCCGGGGACTACTACTCCGGCTTAATTAGGCATGCTTGTGCCTTAAAGAGCTTAGCAGGGAGATATAATCCGGCCTTCATAGTGGCAAGCTGGTGCCCTCAGCGCCTGGTGCCAGGAGTACTACTCTGCCTCCTAGTGCCGCGTTCACCCTCAGTGCTTTGTGCCCACAGGTGTTATTACTCCGGCTACATAGCGCCGGCTGTTGGCCCTCAGCACTTGCTGCCAGGTTGAAACTACTCTGGCTTCTTCATAGAGCAAGCTGTGTGCCCTCAGAGCTTGTGCGATGGGAGTACTACTCGGCTTATAGTGACGCTGGAGCCCTCAGCACTTGGCCAGGAGTATACTCCGGGCTTCTAGTGCACGCTGTGAGCCCCCCCTCAGCGCTGTGGCCAGGGGATACTACTCCGGCTTCATAGTGCATGCTTAGTGTTGGCCTCAGCGCTTATGCCAGGGAGTACTACTCCCAGCTTTATGAGTGGCACGCTGTGGCCTCGCGCTGTGCCAGAGGAGTACTAACCGGCTTCATAAGTGCACATGTGTGCCTTCAGCGCTTGTGAGAGATTGAACTAATCCGATTTTAATAGTGACGCTGTGTGCCCTCAGCGCTTGTTGCCAGGGGAGTAACAACTCGGCTTCATAGGCACGCCGGTGTGTGCCCTAAGCGCTTGTGCAAGGGAGTACTACTCAGGGGATCATAGGTGCACGCTGTGAGCCCCTCAGACTTTTGTGACAGGGAGAGTAAGGAGAAGTACTACCGCGGCTTCATAGTGGCCATGCTGTGTGCCTTCGAGCTTAGGCAAAGGAGTACTATCCGGATTCGATTCATAGTGCACGAGTGTGCCCTCAGCGCGTGTGCCAGGGAGTACTACTATGCCTTCATAGGCACGCTGTGCGGCCCCCCAAGTGCTTGGTGCCAAGGAGTCTACTCAGGCTACATAGCGCAGGGCTGGGTGCCCTCAGCACTTGTGCAACGGGTTCTTTGTATACTTGGTTCATGGTGCACACTGAGCCCTAAGTGCTTGTGCCAGGTAGTACTATAGCTTCATGGTGCACGTTTCTGCACATCAGTGATTGTGCCCAGGGGAGTACTACTACGCTCATTAGGGAACGCTGTGTTGTGCATTAAGCCGCTTGAGCCAGGTTGTATAGCCGGCTTCATAGTGCACGCTGTGTATGTGTGACTTAAGTCAGTGCTCTGTGCCAGGGAGTAATACTCCACCTTCATAGTGGCACGTTTGTGTGGGCCTTCAGCGCGTGTGCAAAGGGTGGTAGTAACTTTTTTACTCCAGCTTCATAGTGCAATTGTCTGCCCTATGCGCTTGTGACAAGGGAGTTACTACCCGGCTTCAAGTGGCATCTTTGTGCCCTCAGGGTTGTGCCAGGGGTACTATAGCTCATAGTGCACGCTTGTTTGACTCATTGCTTGTGCCGGCGTACTACTCGGTTCATAGTGCACGCTGTGTGCATCAGCACTTGTGCAAGGGGGTACTACTGTGCGTTTCATAGGCATGCGTGTGCCCTCAACGCTTGACACCAGGGAATACTACTCCGGCTTCAAGTGCCACGCTGTGGAGCCCTCAAGGCACTTGTGCCAAAGGAGTACGATCCGGCTCATGGTGCACGTGTGAGCCCTCAGCTCTTGTGCCAGGGAGTACTACTCCGGCTTTATAGTGCATGCTGTGTGCCCTCAGCGCTAGGCAATTGGTGTTTGTCTGTTTGTAACTAACTCCTTCCGAATTTCATTGTGTTACGCTGTGTGACTTCAGTGCTTGTGCAGGGAGTATACTCATGCTTCCTAGGGTGCACATGGGCTTCAGCGCTTTGATTGTGCAAGTGTGTTACTTACTCCAGCTTCATAGTGCAACTGTGTGCCCAGAGCTTGTCCAAGGGGTACTACTCCGGCATTTATAGTGCACGATGTGTGCCCTCAGTGATGGTCTGGGTGTATTATAGCTTCCATAGTGCATGCTGTGTGACTTCATGCTTGTGCCTGGGAGTACTACTCGCTCATAGTGCAGGCTTTTGCCCCCTGATTGTCCAGGGAATACTCCAGCTATCGTGCAGGCTTGTGTTGCCCTCATTCTTGTGCAAGGGTTGTAACTATTTCCAGCTTCATAGTTCACGCGTGTGTGCTCTCAAGGCTTGGCAGCGGTTGTACCTACTCCAGCTTCATAGTGCATGCTGTGGCCCTCAGTCTTGTGCCAGGGAATACTCCTCCGGCTTCATAGTGGATTTGGTGCCCTCAGTGTCTGTTGCTCAGGGGATACTACTACCTCCGGCTTCATAGTGATGCTGGTGCCTCAGCACATTGTGTCATGGACGTAACTATCCGCTGTATAGTGCGAACGCTGTGGCCCCCAGACTGGTCAGGCGGTACTACTGCCACTTCTAGTATGTGTGCCACTCAGCTTGAGAGGACCCCCTGTGCAATGCCATCTGGCTGTCCAGGGAGAACTATAGATTCTAGGGCAGTGTGTTCAGCTAGCAGGTGTATGGTTCATAGTCGCGTGATTCAGTTGTTGTCCAGGAGTCCCTCTCGACTTCATGGTGCACACTGTAGCCCCTCGTGTGTGCCAGGGGAGTACTATAGCTTCATAGTGCAAGTATGTGTGCCCCTCAGTTGCTTGTGCACCCCAGGGAGTACTACTTCCAGCTCTCTAGTGCATCGCTGGTGGTTGGCCTTCAAGTGCTTGAGCCAGGTGTATTACTCTTGGCTTCATAGTTGCACGCTGTGTGACTTCAGTGCTTGTGCCAGGGGAGTATATACTCATATGCATGGGTGTTACATGTTGTCAGTATACTCAGCTATATGAAGGGCCCTCAAGCGCTTGTGCCAGGGAGTACTACTCCGCTTCCATGGTGCATCTGTGTGCCCTCAGGCTGTGCGGCTAGCTTCGTGGACGTTACTTAATGCTTGGCGGGAGACTTTAGTCTAGTGCACTGCTGTGTGACCTCAGCGAGATTGGTCGAAGTTGTACTACCCAGCTTCATAGTGGCATGACTGTGTGCCCTAAGGTTGCTTGGCCAGGGATACTCCGGCCTTCGTAGTGCATGCTGTGTGTCCTACAGGCATCGCTTGATGTCAGGGTGTATATTACCCGGCTTATAGTGCCACGCTGTGTGCCTTACATGCGTTCTGTTCGGAGGGCTACTACTCCTACCTTCATATGGGAATGCTGTGTGCCCTCAGCGCTTGTGTCAGGGAGTATATACTCCATGCTTTATATGGGCACCGGTTTGTGACCATCAGGGGCTTGCCAGGGAGTACTACTCAGCTTATAGTGCATGCTGTGTGCCCTCTGCTTCGGCAGCTTGAAACGTACTCCCGGTCTTTCATAGTGTCATGCTGTGTGCCTCACGCTTTCCAGGGAAGTTACCTGGCTCATGATGACTGCTGTGTGCCCTTCAGCTTCTTGTGCAGGGAGTACTAACGTCCGGGCTCATAGTGGCAGCTGATGTGCCTTCAGCGCTTGGCAAAGGAGTACTACTTCGAGTCATAGTGCTGACGTCTGTGTGCCGCTCAGCGCTTGTGCAGGGAATACTACTCGACCTCATAGGCACGCTGTCGCCCTCGTGCTTGTGCCAAGGAGTACTACCTCTAGCAACGTGGGCCTTCAGGCTCGGATATCCGGCCAGTGCTAGCTGTGTGCCCTCAGCAAGCTTGTGCAAGGGTGAGTACTACTACTGGCTTCATGAGTGCAATGATGCAGCCTAGATTGTGCCAGGTAGTACTACTAGCTTCATTGTGCACGTTGTTGTGCCCTCAGTCGTCTTTGCAGGGATACTCTCCGCTTTCATAGTGCACGTGCTGTCGTGCCCTCAAGCGTAGCAAGGAGTTAATTAGCCTCCGCTTCATAGTGCCAAGCTGGTGTGACTCTCAGATGTTGCCAGGGATGTACTACTCCACTCAGAATCTTCTCAGACGTGCGGAACTCCCCTATGTCACTGGTGCCTTCAGGCTTGTGCGACGGTGTGACTACTCCAGGCTTCAGTGCATCGCTGTCGGTGCCTCACGCTTGTGCAGTCTCGCTATGCCACGTGGCGAGCATAAAATTGCAGACGTAACTACCCCGGCTTCATAGTGCACTGCTGTGCCCATAAGCTTGTGCCAGAAGTACTATCGGCTTACGTGGTGCACGCTGTGTGAGCCACCGCTTGTGTCCTGGGAAGTATACTCCAGCTTCATAGTGCGGCTGTGTTGTCCGACCCCCCTCATGCTTGTTCCAGGGTATACTACTCCACTTTCATAGTGCGGTGGGATGCTGTGGCCTCAAGCACTTTGCCGGGGAAATTACACTCCGGCTCCATTAGTGCATGCTGTGTAAGCCCTTAGCACCTTGTGCCAGGAAGTAATACTCGGCGTTCATAGTTGCACTGCTGTGAGCCCTCAGCCTGCTTGCCAGGTTGAACTACTCATCTTAATAGTGACGCTGTTTCCTTCAAGCCTGCTTCAGGTAATTAGGGCTCTAGTGCTGGGTTTGAAGTCTCGGGCTTGTTTGTCGGGTACTACTCCGACTTAAGTGTCATGCTGTGTAACCTTCCAGTGCTTGCTTGTGCAAGTGGAGTACTACTCGGATCATAGTGCACATGCGTGTGTGGCCTCACCGCTTGTGCAGTGTGATATATGCCTTCATAGTGCGGTCGCTGTGTGCCTTCAGAACGTGTGCAGGGGCAGGAGAGTACTACTCGCTCTTATAGTGCACGCTGTGTGCCCCTCAGTGATGTGTCAGGTGTGTAATATAGCTTCATAGTGCATGCTGTGGATTCAATTGCTGTGCCTGGAGCTTACTTACTCTGGCTTCATATTGAAGGCTTATGCCCTCGTGCTTGTGCCAGGGAATACTACTCAAGCTCATAAGTGCAGGCTGATGTGCCCCATCAGTTTTGTGCGAAGAAGGGTTTTTGTACTACTCCAGCTTCATAGTGCATGCTGGGTTTGCCCATCAGTGCTTGTGCCAGGGAATACTACTCCGGCTTTATATGCATGTGGGTTTGCCCAGTGATTGTTGCCAGGGAATACTACTCCACCTTCATAGTGCACAGTTGTGTGCCTCAAGCGCTTGTGTCAAGGGTTTGTACTACTCCAGGCTTCTTTAGTGCAATCTGTTGCCCTCAGCGCTGTGTGCCAGGGGAAGTACTACCACCGGCTTATGGTGCACTCTTTGTGCCCTCAGGGGTTGGCCAAGGGAGTACTCATAGCTGATTAGTTGACGCTGTGTGACTTTCAATGCTGTGCTGGGGTAAGTACTTCCGGCTTCATGTTGCACGGACGTGTGCCTTCAGCACTTGTGCAGGGTGTACTACTCCGGCTTAAAGTGATGCTGTTGTGCCCATCAACGCTTGCACCGGGAATATTACCCGGCTCCTAATAGTGCATGCTGTGAGCCCATTAGCATGGCCAGGGAGTTATCTCACGGCTTCAATGGGCACGCTTGTGAGCCCTCAGCTCCTGTGCCAGGGAGTAGTAATACTCCGGCTTCCATAGTGCATGCTGTGGGCCTCGCGCTAGCCAAGGGTGTTGTACTACTCCCGAATGTATAGTGTCACGTGTGTGGATTCAGTGCTTGTGCCACGGGGAGTATACTACTCCGGTCTTCATAGTGCACATTGTGTGGCCTTCCACCGCTGTGCAAGTGTGCACTTCTCCAGCTCATAGTGCACATCTGTGTGCCCTCAGCGCTTGTGCCCAGGGAGTCTTTACTCCCGGCTTTCTTATAGTTGCACGATGTGTGCCCTCAGTGGATTGGTGTCCGGGTTGTGTGTGTACTGAAGCTTCCATAGGCAGGCTGTGTGTGACTTTCAATGGTTGTGCCTGGGAGACTACTCTGGCTCATAGTCGGCAGGCTTTATGCCCTCAGTGCTGTGCAGGGGAAATACTACTCCAGCTTCATAGTGCAGGATGTGTGCCCTCAGTTCTTGTGCAGAGGTGTTTGTAATACTCCAAGCTTTCTAGTGATGCTGTGGCCTCTCAGTTGCTTTTGTGCCAGGGAAATACTCCTCCGGCTCCAAGTGGCATTTGCTGTTGCCCTCAGTGCTGTGCCGGGAATTACTTACTCCGGCTTCATAGTGCAGCTTGCTGTGTGCCCTCAGACTTGTGTCAGGGAGTACTACTCCGGCTTTATAGTGCACGCGTGTGCACCCTCAGCGGTTTTTTTGGGTGTTCATAAATGACGCTGATGTGCCCTCAGCACTGTGCCAGGGAGTACTACTCCTAATTATTAGTGCCACTATGTGTGCCCTCTGGGCTTGTAAACAGGGAGGAACAAACTATAGCTCATAGTGCATGTTGTGTGCCTTCAGTGTTGTGCCAGGGATTCTACTCTGGGGAGACTTACATGGTGCCACTATGCTCAGTGTATGCCAGGAGTACTTAGTTCGTGCAGTTTGTGCCATTGTTGCCAGGGAGTACGTACTCTAGCTTGCAATTGTTGGTCCAAGCTGGTTGTCGGAGTTTCCAGCTTATTGTCACGCTGTGAGTTTGAGGGCCAGGTTGTATTATCTTGTGTTCATAGGCACGCTGTGTGGACCTTCAGTGCTTGTGCAGGAAGTACTACTCCAGTTTACATAGTCATGTTGTGTGCCTTCAGCGGCTTGTTCAAGGGTTATACTACTCCAGGCTTATAGTCAATCTGTGTGCCCTCAGCGCTTGGCCAGGAGTACTACTCCGGCTTCCATGGTGCACTCTGTGTGCCATCAGGGCCTGTGCCAGGGGAGTACTTATACGCTTATAGTGCACGCATGGTGTGACTTCCAATGCTTGTGCAGGGAGTTAATACCCTGGCGTTCATAGTTGCCATGCTGTTGCCCCAGAACTTGTGCAAAGGGTTGTAATACTCCACTATCATAGTGATGCTGTGTGACTTAGTGCTTGTGCCAGGGAATATACTCAGGCTCATAGTTGCAGGCGTTTGTGTGCCCTCAGTGTTGTGCAGGGAATACTACTTGGCTTCATAGTGCATGCTGTGTGTCCTCAGCCGCTGTGTCAGGGATAGTACTACTCGGCTTTCAAGTGACGCTTGTGTCCGGTCAGCGAATCTGTCCGGGGCGTACTACATCTAGCTTCATTGTGGAATTGCTATGTGCCCCAGCACTGTTTGCAAGGGAGTACTACTCTGACTTCATTACTGCACTCTGGTTGACCTCAGGGACTTGTGGCCAGGGGAGTACTATAGCTATAGTGCATGCTGTGTGGCCTCTGTGTTGAGCAAGGGAGAATACTCTGGCTTACATAGTGCATGCTTGTGTGCCCTCAGCGTGAGCCAGGGGTATTTACCCTGGCTTCATGTGTCTTCTGTGTGACTTCAGTGCTTGTGCCAGGAGGAAGTAACTACTCCGGCTTACATTAGGGCACGCTCAGGTGCTTCAGGCTTGGCAAGGGTGTACTACTCCAGCATCTAGTGGAGTGTGTGCCCTCAGCGCTTGGTGCCAGGGAAACTACTCCGGCGACTCATAGTGCCAATGCTGTGTGCCCTCGAAGCTAGTGCAAGGGGTTAAGTACTACTCACTTGCTTCGTAGGTGGCACACTGTGTGCCTTCAGTGCTTGTTGCGAGGTGTTGAACTACTCCCGGCTTCATAGTGACGGCTGTGTGCCCTCAGCGCTGTGCCAGGGAGGTTACTACTCCGGGCTTTCATAGTGCACAGCTGGAGCCCCAGCACTGTGCAAGGGAGTAACTACTCCGGTTGTGTGCACGCTGTGTGCCCTCAGAGCTGTGAGGGAATACTCTCGGCTTTATAGTGCAGGCTGTGTTGTGCACCTCAGTGCTTGTGCCAAGAGTATACTCCGGCTTCATTAGTGCATGCTGTGTGCCATCAGGCGATTCGTGTCAGGGTTGTTACTACTCCAAGCTTCATAGTTGAATGCTTGTTGTGCCCTCAGCACTTGATGCCAGGGAGTACTACTCCGGCTTCTCATGAGTGCACGCTTTGTGAGCCCTAACACTTTGCCAGGGAGTACACTCCGGCTTCGTTGTGACGCTGTGTTGCCCTCAGCGCATTGTGCCAGGGAAATACTCTCCGGGCTTCATAGTAGGATGCTGTGTTGCCTTTCAACGCTTGAATCAGGGGGTTGTAACTACCCTGGGTCCATAGTACACGTGTGTTGTGACTCAGTGCTTGTGCCAGGGGAGTACTACTCCGGCTTCCATAGTGACGTATTGTGCCTTCAGCCTGGGCAAGGGTTGTTGTACTCCCAGCTTCATAGTGGATGCTGTGGCCTCAGCGTTGTTGCCCCAGGGAATACTATCGGGGCCTTCATAGTGCATGCTGTGTGCCTCAGCTTGCGTGCCAGGGAGTACTACTCTGTTTATAGTGCCACGCTGGTGTGCCTATAGCAGCTTGTGACAGGGGAGTTCTACTCCGGGCTTCATTAATGCACGCATGTGAGCCTCAGCACTGTTGCAGCGAGTTACTACTTCCGGCTTTGTGGTGCACGAGGTGTTAGCCCTCAGCGGCGTGTGCCAGGGAATACTACCGGCTTCATAGTGCAGGCCGTGTGCCCTCAGTGCTGTGCCCGCGGAGTACTACCCAGCTCATAGTGCACGGCGTGGAGCCCTCAGCAACTTGTGAAGGGTGGAGTACTACTCGCTGTCGTGTGTGCACGCTTGTGGCCTAAGCGCTTGTGCCAGGGAATACACTCCAGCTTCATGTGCAGGCCTGTGTGCCCACCTCAGGCTTTTCAAGGGAGGTAACTATTCCAGCTTCATAGATGCCCACGCATGTGTGCCACTCGCGATTGTGTCCAGGTGTTACCTACCTCCAGTTCATAGTGAATGTGTGGTGCCCTCAGCACTTGTGGCCAGGGAATACTTACTCCGGGCCTCTAGTGACATGCTGGGTGCCTCTCAGCGCTTGTGCCAGGAAGTACTACTCGGTTTCATAGTGCACACTGTGGCCCTCAGACGCCTGTTGCGAGGTTGTGAATATCCGGCTAATAGTGACGCACTGTTGCTTCAAGAGCTGTGCCAGGTAAGTTACTACTTCGCGTTTCATAGTGCAGCTGTGAGCCCTCAGCATTGATGCGGCAGCGGAGTATACTCCGGCTTGTGGTGTTGCACGCTGTTTTGTGACGCCCTCGGCGGATTGTGCCAGAGACTACTCCGAATTCATAGTGCATGCTGTGCTGCCTTCAGTGCTTAGCCAAGGGAAGAGGAAGTACTTACACCCGCGATTCATGGAGTGCACGCTGTGTGGCCCTCAAGCTTGTCCCAGGGGAGTACTGACTATGCCTTCTATAGGTGCACGCTGTGATTGCCTTCCAGTGCATTGTGCCAGGGGAGTACTACTCGGCTTCATGTGCATGCGTGTGCCATTCAGCGATAGGCAAGGGGTACTACCACCGGATTATAGTGCACGCTGTTGTGCCCTCACGCTTGTGCCAGGGAGTACTACTATGCCCTTCACTAGTGGACACGCTGTTGCCTTTCAGTGCCTTGTGCCAGGGAGTCATACTCCGGCTCCATAGTAACACATTGTGTGCCCTCAGTTGCTTTTGCCAGGGAGTACTACTCTGGCCTTCATAGGCACGCCTTGTTTGTTCACCGACTTTCTAAAACGTTTTGTTCACCGTTTGATGCTGTGAAGGGCTTATTAATGGTCCACGATGGACTGAGTTGGTGAGGATGGCTGGCTGATGGACACCCCATGCGCAAAAAGGCTACGGCGCACACAAGAAGCAGGTGGAAGTAATCGTTTGGTTGTGGAATCAGGTGGGGAGTGAGATGTCGGCACCTTAGGGTCCATGAAGGAGTAAAATGAAACTCATAATGTATTTGTGGAGTTTCTCAAAAGCACTTCCTGCTATGGTTTCAAGAAAGAGAGAAGTGCAACTCCGCAGCGCGATCATTCTCAGCCTGTAATGCAGCTGTCTCATGCTGCAATAACAATTGCATCTCTGGCTGCATGGGCATAAAAGGGGACAAACTATGGGTGGCCCCCAATGTGGCTCCACTGACTCTCAAACCCCATGTGAGAACTCTGGAGCATCATCAAAAGGAAGTTGTCTATATGGGGGGAGGCAGATACATTTAAGCAACAGCTTGGAAGGGAATCCTGTCCTCATGCAAACAATTGAAGCAGAAACCATCCAAAAACTGACAGATTCAATGGACGAAGAGTTCAGAAGCTCCAACAAGGATCTATGTGCAATGTAGCATCACCTAGAAGACTTTTGACTTGAAACTGTTGATTTCACTTTGTAATAAACCGTCCGATGGCTTATAATGACACAAATGGACATTTTTTTTTGTTCTTAATAAAAATGAAAGGTTGAAAACTCCTGCTTGCATAATAATTAAGAACCATAGCATTTCGAGTATTATTTTTTTAAAATATAATATACTGTTTATAGGCTGTTTGTCTCAAAAACATTTCAATTATACTTGATAGTGATGACTGGAAAATACAATGACTGCAATTCATATAGGTGGAGAGGGTGGCTCAAAAAAGTCCTGTGCTTGACGACAGAGGGCGTTACTGAGGGAAGTTGGTGTGTTATACGGTGTGCCATCTATCAAACGACGGCAAAACAAATTGCCAGACTGATTGATTGGTTGGTTTGGATTGTGGCCGCCATTTGTATAAGACTGTTTCCGTGACTTTCTCTAAGGTGGAAAAAGCGCAGTATCGTTCAGTTAATTCGCTTTTGTTTTTGGATGGGAAAAATTGCGAGGAGAATAAACGCAAAGTTGGGGCTGTTTAGGGGACACTTCGCCATCTATGACGTCTTAGATAGTGGTTCAACGAATTTAAATGTGGGCGATCATCCGTTTTTGATTGAGGAGCGACCAGGACACCCGCCGAAGTGGTTACCGAAGAAAATTCACAAAAGTACATGACATGAACTCACTGATCGACGAGCGAAAGTGCGCGAAGTAGCAGAGGCCGTAGGTTCATCGCGGAACGAAATTAATATTTACATGTTAAAGTTGGTGATGCAAAATTGTCGCCCGAGGGTGCCGTGAGTTGCTCATGTGGACAACAAGCGATGGCGGCTGTTGACTTCGGAGCCGTTTTGGAGCAATTTAAAACGAGATCCAAGAGAGAGAGTTTTTGCGCGGCCGAGTTGTCACTGTTGATGAAACACTGGATTCATCATTACACACCACAACTAAGCAACAATCAAAACAATGGATTTCTCCCGGTGGAATCTGCCCTCCAAAAATGCAAAAGGACGGAAAGGTCATGGCGATTTTTTTGGGATCGCAACGGTGTCATCCTCATGTATTTTTAGAAAAAGGATGACGATCAATGGGACAATACTACAGCGACAGTCTGTTGGACAGCTTCAACAAAAAATTGAAGGAGACACGGCCGCATTGTCGAAAAAAGAGGGTTTCACACACGATAACGCACCAGCAATTCATCCTGAGTTGTCGTTGCGCCAACTGCATGAATTGCGTGAACCCCCGTATTCACCCAGGATGGCACCTTGCCACTGCCCTCCAATAATTACCAATCCGGCTCCCTGTGACTGCCCCCCCCCCCCGACCCTATTCACCCGATCTGGCTCCCTGCGACGTGTCGCACCACCGTATTCACCCAATGGCTCCCTGCGACTGCCGGCCACCCCCGTATCGGGAGCCGGATTGGGTAAATATAGGGGAGCGGCAGTGGCAGGGAGCCAGATTGGGTGAATACGGGGTGCGGCATCGCGGGAGCCAGATTGGGTGAATACGGGGGTGCGGCAGTCGCAGGGAGCCAGATTGGGTGAATACGGGGGTGCGGCAGTCGCAGGGAGCCAGATTGGGTGAATACGGGGGTGCGACAGTCGCAGGGAGCCAGATCGGGTGAATACGGGGGTGCGGCAGTCACAGGGAGCCGGATTGGGTAAATATAGGGGAGCGGCAGTGGCAAGGTGCCAGACTGGGTGAATACGGGGGTGCAGCGCAATTCATGCAGTTTGGCGACGACAACTCAGGATGAATGTGCTGGTGCGTTATCGTGGTGAAACCCTCTTTTTCGACAAATGCGGCCGTGTCTCCTTCAATTTTTTGTTGAAGCTGTCCAACAGCTGTCGCTGTAGTATTGTCCAGTGATCGTTCATCCTTTTTCTAAAAAATACATGAGGATGACACCGTTCGCATCCCAAAAAATCGCCATGACCTTTCGTCCTTGCATTTTTTGGAGCAGATTCACCGGGAGAAATCCATTGTTTTGATTGTTGCTTAGTTTGTGGTGTGTAATGATGAATCCAGGTTTCATCAACAGTGACAACTCAGCGCAAAAACTCCTTCGGATCTCGTTTAAATTGCTCCAAAAACAGCTCCGAAGTCAACAGCCGCATTCGCTTGTTGTCCACCATGAGCAATCACGGCACCCATCGGGCGGACAATTTTGCATCACCAACTTATCATGTAAAATATTAATTTCAGTTCCAGCCGATGAACCTACGGCCTCTGCTACTTCGCGCACTTTCGCTCGTCGATCAGTGAGTATCATGTCATGTACTTTTTGAATGATTTCTTCGGTAACCACGTCTGCCGGGTGTCCTGGTCGCTCCTCATCAAAAACGGATGATCGCCCACGTTTAAATTCGTTGAACCAATATCTGACGTCATAGATGGCGAAGTGTCCCCATAAACAGCCTCCAACTTTGCGTTTATCTCCTCGCATTTTTTCCCATCCAAAAACAAAAGGCGAATTACTGAACGATACTGCGCTTTTTCCACCTTAGAGAAAGTCACGGAAAACACGTCTTATACAAA
Organism: Engystomops pustulosus; assembly: GCA_019512145.1. NCBI lineage: Eukaryota > Metazoa > Chordata > Amphibia > Anura > Leptodactylidae > Engystomops > Engystomops pustulosus. Next base: position 37,442 of record WNYA01001047.1, read on the forward strand.
TGGCGGCCAAATCCAAACCAACCAATCAATCAGTCTGCAATTTGTTTTGCCGTCGTTTGATAGATGGCACCCGATGATAACACTAACTTCCCTCAGTAACGCCCTCTGTCGTCAAACACAGGGACTTTTTGAGCCACCCTCGCACCTATATGAATTGCAGTCATTGTAATTTTCCAGTCATCATCTATTCGAGTATAATTGAAATGTTTTTGAACAAACAGCCTATGATAACAGTATATATATATTTTTAAAAAATAAATACTCAAAATGCTTGTTCTTAATTATTATGCACAGCAGAGTTTTCAACCTTTTCATTTTTATTAAGAACAAAAAAAATGGTCATTTGTGTCATTATAAGCATCGGACGGTTATTACAAAGTGAAATCAAACAGTTTTCAAGTCAAAAATGTCTTCTAGGTGATGCTACATTTGCACATTGGATCCTTGTTGGAGCCTCTGAACTCTCTCGTCCATTGAATCTGTCAGTTTTTGGATGGTTTCTGCTTCAATTGTTTTGCATGAGGACAGGATTCCCTTCCAGAGCTGTTGCTTAGAAGTGATCTGCCTCTCGCCATCATAGACACTCCTTTTGATGATGCTCCAGAGGTTCTCAATGGGGTTGAGGTCAGTGGAGCCACATGGGGGCCACACCATAAGTTTGTCCCCTTTTATGCCCATTGCAGCCAGAGATGCAGATGTGTTATTTGCAGCCATCCTCAACTCCATCCATTTGGACCATTAAGCGTTGCACAGCACTCAACGGTGAACAAAACAGTTTAGAAGTCGGTGAACAAAACAGAGCGTGCACTATGAAGCCAGAGTAGTACTCCCTGGCAAAAGCACTGAGGGCACACAGCGTGCACTATGAAGCCGGAGTAGTACTCCCTGGCACAAGCACTGAAGGCACACAGCGTGCACTATGAAGGCATAGTAGTACTCCCTGGCACAAGCGTTGAGGGCACACAGCGTGCACTATGAATCCGGAGTAGTACTCCCTTGCCTAAGCGCTGAAGGCACACAGCATGCACTATGAAGTCGGAGTAGTACTCCCTGGCACAAGCGCCGAGGGCTCACAGCGTGCACTATGACGCTGAAGTAGTACTCCCTGGCACAAGCTTTGAAGGCACACAGTGCGCACTATTAAGCTGGAGTAGTTCAACCTCGCAAAAGCGCTGAGGGCACACAGTGTGCACTATGAAACCGGAGTAGTACTTCCTGGCACAAGCGCTGAGGGCACACAGCATGCACTATGAGGCCGGAGTAGTATTCCCTGGCACAAGTGCTGAGGGCACACAGCATTCACTATGAAGCTGGAGTAGTACTCCCTGGAACAAGCACTGAGGGCACACAGCCTGCACTATGAAGCTGGAGTAGTATTCCCTGGCACAAGCGCGGAGGGCACACAGCGTGCACCACGAAGCCGGAGTAGTACTCTCTGGCACAAGTGCTGAGGGCTCACAGCGTGCACTATGAAGCCGGGGTAGTACTCCCTGGCACAAGTGCTGAGGGCTCACAGCGTGCATTATGAAGCCGGAGTAGAACTCCCTGGCACAAGCGCTAGAGGCACACAGCGTGCACTATGAAGCCGGAGTAGTTCAACCTCGCACAAGTGCTGAAGGCACACAGTGTGCACTATGAAGCCGGAGTAGTACTCCCTGGCACAAGTGCTGAGGGCACACAGCATTCACTATGAAGCTGGAGTAGTACACCCTGACACAATCGCTGATGGCACACAGCATGCACTATGAAGCCGGAGTAGTACTCCTTGGCACAAGCATTGAGGGCACACAGCCTGCACTATAAAGCCGGAGGAGTATTCCCTGGCACAAGCGCTGAGGGCACACAGCGTGCACAAGAAGCCGGAGTAGTACTCCCTGGCACAAGTGCTGAGGGCTCACAGCGTGCACTATGAAGCCGGAGTAGTACTCCCTGGCACAAGCGCTGAGGGCACACAGCGTGCACTATGAAGCCGGAGTAGTTCAACCTCGCACAAGCGCTGAAGGCACACAGTGTGCACTACGAAGCCGGAGTAGTACTCCCTGGCACTAGCTCTGAGGGCACACAGCATGCACTATGAGTCCGGAGTAGTATTCCCTGGCACAAGCGCTGAGGGCACACAGAATCCACTATGAAGCTGGAGTAGTACACCCTTGCACAAGCGCTGAAGGCACATAGCGTGCACTATGAAGCCGGAGTAGTACTTCCTGGCACAAGCACTGAAGTCACACAGCAAGCACTATGAAGCCAGGGTAAAACACCCTGGCTCAAGCGCTGAAGGCACACAGCATGCACTATGAAGCCAGAGTAGTACTCCCTGGCTCAAGCACAGAGGGCACACAGCATGCACTATGAAGCTATAGTACTCCCTGGCACAAGCCCTGAGGTCACACAGAGTGCAGTATGAAGTCAGAGTAGTACTCCCTGGCACAAGTGCTGAGGGCACACAGCATTCACAATGAAGCTAGAGTAGTACGCCCGAACAGAATCGCTGATGGCACACAGCGTGCACTATGAAGCCGGAGTAGTACTCCCTGACACAAGCGCTGAGGACACACAGCATGCACTACGAAGCCGGAGTAGTATTCCCTGGTACAAGCACTAAGGGCACACAGCATGCACTATGAAGCTGGAGTAGTACAACCTTGCACAAGTGCTGAGGGCACACAGCATGCACTATGAAGCCAGAGTAGTACTCCCAGGCACAAGCATTGAAGTCACACAGCGTGCACTATGAAGCTATAGTATTTCCTGGCACAAGCCCTGAGGGCACACAGAGTGCACCATGAAGCCGGAGTAGTACTCCCTGGCACAAGTGCTGAGGGCACACAGTGTGCACTATAAAGCTGGAGTAGTATACCCTTGAACAAGCGCTGAAGGCACACAACATGCACTATGAAGCTGGAGTAGTACTCCCTGGCACAAGCACTGAAGTCACACAGCGTGCACTATGAAGCCAAGATAATACACCCTGGCTCAAGCACTGAAGGCACACAGCGTGCACTATGAAGCTGGAGTAGTACTCCCTGGCACAAGCACTGAGGGCACACAACGTGCACTATGAAGCTATAGTACTCCCTGGCACAAGCACTGAGGGGCTACAGTGTGCACCATGAAGTCAGAGTAGGACTCCCTGGCACAAACACTGAAGGCACACAACATGCACTATGAAGCTATAGTTCTCCCTGTTACAAGCCCAGAGGGCACACAGAGTGCACCATGAAGTAGGAGTAGTACTCCCTGGCACAAGTGCTGAGGGCACACAGCGTTCACTATGAAGCTGGAGTAGTACAGCCAGACACAACCGCTGAGGGCACACAGCATGCACTATTAAGCCAGAGTAGTATTCCCTGGCACAAGCACTGAGGGCACACAGCATGCACTATGAAGCCGGAGTAGTATTCCCTGGCACAAGCACTGAGGGCACACAGCATGCACTATGAAGCTGGAGTAGTACACCCTTGCACAAGCATTGAAGTCACACAGCGTGAACTATGAAGCTGGAATAGTACACCCTTGCACAAGAACTGAGGGCACACAGCCTGCACTATGAAGCTGGAGTAGTATTCCCTGGCACAAGCACTGAGGGCATAAAGCCTGCACTATGAAGCCAGAGTAGTACTCCCAGGCACAAGCATTGAAGTCACACAGCATGCACTATGAAGCTATAATACACCCGGACACAATCACTGAGGGCACACAGCGTGCACTATAAAGCCAGAGTAGTACTCCCTGGCACAAGCGCTGAGGGCACACAGATTGCACTATGAAGCTGGAGTAGTGCACACTTGCACAAGCGGTGAAGGCACACAATGTGCACTATGAAGCCGGAGTAGTACTCCCTGGCACAAGCACTGAAGTCACACAGCGTACACTATAAATTCGGAGTAGTACACCCTTGCCTAAGCGCTGAAGGCACACAGCATGCACTATGAAGCCGGAGTAGTACTCACTGGCACAAGAGCTGAGGGCTCACAGCGTGCACTATGAAGCCGGAGTAGTACTCCCTGGCACAAGTGCTAAGGGCTCACAGCGTGCACTATGAAGCCGGAGTAGTATTCCCTGGTGCAAGCGTTGAGGGCACACAGCATGCACTATGAAGCCGGAGTAGTACACCCTGCCACAATGCTGAAGGGCACACAGCGTGCACTATGAAGCCGTAGTAGTACTCCAGGCACACAGCATTGCAGTCACACAGCTTGCACTAGGAAGCTATAGTACTCCCTGGCACAACCCTGAGGGCACAAAGATGTCACCATGAGCGGGGTAGTACTCCACTGGCACAACCTCGAGCAGACAGTATTGCACTAGAAGCTGGAGTAAGTACACCCTATGCCAAGCGCTGAAGGCAAACACATACGTGCACTATGGAAGGTGAGAGTTAGTATCCCTGGCCCGCACAACACTGAGCGCAACACACGCAGCACTATAAGCCAGGCTAATACACCTGGCATCAAGCGACTTGAGGGCACACCAGCGTACTATGAAGCGGAGTAAGTACACCCTCCTGGCACAAGAACTGAGGGGCATCAGCGTGCACATGACCTGGATAGTATTCTCCCTGCACAAGCACTGAGGGCATAAAAGTGTGCACTTTGAAGCCCAGAGTAGTACACCCGCACAGCATGCTGAGGGCACACAGCCTGCAGCTATGAGCTATAGTACCCCTTGGACCCAAGCACCTGAGGGCAGCACACGTGCACAATTAAGCGAGTAGGCTCCCCTGGCCAAGGCGAAGGCACATCAACGTTCGACTATGACTCGGAGTAGTGCACCTTGGCACTAAGCTGACTGACAAACATCATGCCTATGAAGCCGCGAAGTACTCCCCTGGCCACAAACTGAAGTGCTAGAGCAGTAGCAACCTATAATATTCCGAGTAGTAACTCCCTGCCAAGCGCTGACGGCACACAGCTGCCTAGAAGCCGATGAGTACTCCCTGCACAGGCTGAGGGCTACACAGCGAGCACCTAGAACGCCGGAGTGTATACTCCCGGCAAACGTGCAAGGGCTCACGCTGGCACTATGGAACGCGAGTATATCCCGCTGACACCAGCTCCTGAGGCACACAGCTGCACATAAGCCGGAGTAGTACTCCCCTTGACCAAGCGCTAAGGGCACACAAGCATGCACGAATGAAGCCGGATAGTACTTCCCGGCCACAAACAAGTGAAGTCACACAGCGTGCACTATAAGCATAGATACCCCGGCACCAAGCGCTGAAGGCACAACAGAGACTGCACCAGAGTACCCCTGGCACCTTGCACCCTGACAGAATCGGATAGACTTCACTCTCCTGGCACAAGGCTGAGGGCAACAGCCACTTTCACTAAGAACTGACTGGAGAGTAACACCCCCGACATGTTTGCAGGGCCACAGCACGCTGATAAGCTCTAACACAAGACGCGGGCACACGCTCATGAAGGGTAGCCTGGCAAAAGCTATGGCCGTGCAATGGCCTAATCTCCCGTGGCACAAGCACTGAGTCACACAGCGTGCACTAATGAAGCCAGGCCTATCAACCAACCCTGGCAAGCGCTGAAGGCACACAGCTGCACTATGAAAGCATGGAGTTAGTACTCCACTGGCACACACTGAGGGATTGCACACAACGGCCATATGAAGCTAATATACCTTTCGGCCAAGCACAGGGCGATACCAGTGGTTGCACCATGAAGTCAGAGTAGACTTCCCGGAAAACTATCCCCCCAGCTCTGCCGGACACCTCTCAAGCAGACAACTGCCCTGAAGGGAGTTTCTTCACAACCAGAGCACTAGCTGCAATGAGTGCAGTATCTCGGTACAGTAGTACACTGCCCGTTTGAAGCTGAGTCGCGACAACAACCACCGTGAGGGCCACACAGGTGCACTATTACAGGCCGGAGTAGTACTCTCCCTGCTCACACTGAAGGCACCAGTGCCTAAATCTAGTTAATCTTCACGGAGGCACACAAGCCATTCAACAGCGCGGTAGTCTGCCCTGGACAATCACTTAGGGCACACAGCGATGCACTATGAAGCCGGAGGAGTATCTCCTTGCAACAAGCCGGAGGGCACCAGACATTGCACTATTAAGCTGAGTACACGAAAAGTATTCAAGCCCCTGCACAAGCGTTGAGGGCACATCCAGAATGTGAGCTTAGAAACGAGTAGCAATCCTGAAACAACACCCTTTAAGAATGATGAACACAGCGCTGCCTATACAGCTGAGTAGTTACTCCCTGAAGCGGAGGGCAAGCAACACTTGAAGTGAATCTCCCGGAGCACGAAGTCAAGCGTGCACTATAAAGCCAGGTATACACCCTGGCTCAAGCGCTGAAGGCACAAAGCATCACACTGAAGCCAAGTTAGTACTCCCCTGCACAAGCACTGAGGGCACCGCATGCACTTAAGTCGAATTACTCCCTGGCAAGTCTGAGGAGTCTCACTAACGAAGCAACAACCGCTGACACATCGCTGATGCAACCAGCGTGCACTAGACAACTGGAAGTATTACTCCCTGACCAAGCGCTGGGGCACCACCATGCACTATGAGCCCGAGTGTAGCCTGGCCAAGCGGCTGAGGGCCTCACATGCGTGCACTATGAAGCCGGAAGTAACTCCCGGCAACAGCCCTGAGTCCCAGCGTGCAACTATGAAGCCAGGTAATACACCCTGGCTCAAGCTGCTGAAGGCACCACAGCAAATGCACTATGAAGCTGGATAGTACTCCCTGTCACAAGCACTGAGGGCACACAACACACTATGAAGCTATAGTACTCCCTGGCCACCGCCTGAGGGGATACAGTGTGCACCCTGAATCAGAGTAGGACTCCCTGGCACAAAGCACTGAGTCACACAGCGTGGCACTATGAAGGCCGGGTAATACACCCGGCTCAAGCGACTGAATGCAAACAACATGCACTATGTAACTATAGTTCTTCCCTGCACAAGCCCAGGGCACACAGAGTGCACCATGAAGTAGCAGTAGTACTCTACTCCCTGGCAACAGCGCTAGGGCCCAGCGTTCACTGAACAGAAGCTGGAGTAAGTCAGCCCACACAACCGGCTTAGAGGCACACAGCGTGCACTATACATACCCGGATAGTACTTACTCCCTGACACAAGTGCGGGGGCACATCAGCATTGCACTACTGTAAGCCGGAGTTAGTAGTTTCCCTGGCACAGCACAAGCACTGAGCACACAGCATGCCTTGAAGCCGGAGGAGTATTCCCATGTCACAAGCACTAGGCACACAGACCTGCACATGAATGCTGGAGTGACGTACATCCCTTGCACACGCTTGAATAACATCAATGTGAACTAGGAAGCGTGGAATAGTACACCCTTGCACAAGAACTGAGGGGACCACATGGGCAATATGAAGCTGGAGTATATTCCCTGGCAACAATACTGGGCAAAACTGCACTATGGAGCCAAGTAGTAGTCTCCCAGTCACAAGCATTGAAGTCACACAGCGTTGCACTATGAAGCTAATAGTACACCCGACACAAATCACTGAGGGCACACACGTGCACTATAAAGCCCGAGTCGTACTACCCTGGCCAAGCCTGAGGGCAACAGATGGCACTATTAGCTGGAGTAGTCACACACTTGCACAAGCGGTCTTCGAAGGGCACACATGTGCACATAGGAACCGTATAGTACTCCTGGCAAGCACTGAAGTCACACAGTCGATCACAATGAAGTCGGAGTAGTACAATACCATTGCCTAGCGCTGAGGGGCACACAGATGCCCCACTATAAGCCGAGTAGACTCCCTGGCACAAGCTGCTGAGGGCTCACACGCGTGCACTTATACCGGAGTAGTACTCCTTTGGCACAAGCTGCGAGGGCTCACACGCGTGCACGTATGCAAGCCCGTAGTAGTATTCCTGTTGCAGCCGTTGGGGCCACATGCTGCATAACTAGTGAAGCCCAAAGTAGTACACCTTGCACAAGTGCTGAAGGATCACACGCGTGCACTAGTGAAGCGGAGTAGTACTCACAGGCACAAGCACATGAAGTCACAACAGCGTGTCATAATGAACGCTATATTACTCTCCTGCACAAGCCGCTAGGGCACAAAGAGGGCCTCTATGAGCCGGGTATTACTCCCGGCACAAGCCGTCAGGGCAGACAGATTGCACTATGAACTGGAGTAGTCACAAACCCTTTGCACAAGCGCGGAGGCACACAACGTGCATCTATGAAGGTGGAGTAGTACCCTGGCACCAGCACTCGAGTCACACAGCGTAGCACTATAAGCCAGGCCTAAGCACCCTGACTCAAGCGCTTAGATGCACACAGCGTGCACTATGAAACCGATATTACTCCCCGGGCACACAGCCTGAGGCAACAACTTGCACCAGAATTGACTAGTACTCCTGGCACAACACTGAGGCATACAGTGTGCACCATTGAGCCAGAGTAGTACAAACAACCCTTGCACAGTGTGAGGGCACACAAGTGCGAATTAGCCTGGAGTATGTACTCCCTGGCACAAGCCTGGGGGCCACACCAGTGTGCATCTATGAAAGCGGGAGTAGTACACACTTGCACAAAGCGCTGAAGGCACACAGCATGTGCACTCTGAAGCCGGAGTTAGTACTCTTCTGGCGCATCAGCCTGAAGTCACACAACAGCCTCAATGAGGCTTCGCGAGTACTACACCTGTGCCATAGTCTGAGGGCCACATCAGCTGCACTATGTAAGTCCGAGTATACTCCCTGGCAACACGACAGGGCTCCACGCTTAAGGGTAGGACCCGGCACGTCTAGCACGTGACTAGAAGCCGGAGTGTACTTCCTGGATGCAAGCGTTGAGGGCACACAGCTGCACTATGAAGCCGGAGTAGTTCAACTCCGTGCCAAGCGCTGAAGGCAAGCTTGCCACTATGAGCCCGGAGTAGTACTCTACGGCACAAGCGAATGAGGCACAACAGCGGCACTATAAACTGATATTACTCTCCCTGCATCAAGCCCTGAGGGCACAAGAGTGCCTCTGAAGCCGGGGTAGTATCTCCCTGGCACAAGCCTGAGGCTAACAGCATGGCACTATGAAGCTAGAGTAATTACACCCTGGCACAATGCTGATAGCTACACCGTGCACTATGAAGCTGGAGTAGTACTTCCCTTGCACAACCTAGGCAACCGGCCTGAGCTATGTACTACAGCAACAGCGGGCTCAGAATGAAGCCGAGTAGTACAAAAACCCTGCACAAGTGCGAGGGCCTCACAGCCTGCGCATGTGCCGTGAGGTAATACCCTGCACAAGCACTGAGGGTGAACAGCGGCACTATGAGGCAGAGTAACTCCCCTTTGCACGCGCTGAAGGCACACAGCGTGCACTAGGAACCGAGGTAGTACTCCCTTTGCCTAAGCGCTGAAGGCACACAGCTCACTATGAAGGCCGGGTAGACTCCCAGGCAAAGAAGCTGAGGCTCACAGCTGCACTATGAAGCCGGAGTAGTACTACTCCCTGGCATCATCGTCTAGGCTCACACGCGTGCACTATGACAGCCGGATACTGTACTCTTCCCTTGGCAATCAGCGTGAGGCACACAGCGTGCACTATGAAGCCAGGCGTATCAACGCTGTCAGCAAGTCGCTGAGGGCACCCCGGTAACTATGAGCTAGAGTAGATACGCACCCTGCACAATGAGCCAGCAGGTGATACAGCTAAGTCTCCCCTGCAGCGCTGGGGGCACACATGCAAGCACTATGAAGCGGTATATTCCCTGCACAAGCAGCTGAGGCACAAGCCTCACAGAAGCCAAGGAAGTAAGTACTCCCAGGCAACAATCATTGAGTCACAGTCTATGAGCAGCAGATATGACCAGCGTGCCTATAAAGCCGAGTTAGTACTCCCCCTCGCAAAGCTTCGGACAAAGCGTCTAAGAAGACAGAGTCAACTACAGTACACCCTGCATAGCCGAGTAATCTTGAGCCTGGGGTGAAAGCTGCAAGAGCAAGGGTATAGTCCGACACTGTGCACAAGCGTGCCTGAAAGCAACACTCCGCTAAGCTGTAGGCACAAGAATGCCTATAACCGGTAGAGACTCCCTGGCACAAGAGCTGAAGGGCTCACAACAGCGCATGAACATCGACGGAATATACTTCCTCGGCAGTCTGAGGGCACACAGCGTCACATGAAGCCGGAGTACTACTCCCGTGGCACAAGCTTGAGGGGCTACACAGCGTTGCACTATGAAGCGGAGTAGTTACTCTGTCACAGTGCTGAGGTCACACGCGTGACTATGAAGCGGAGTGAGTCCCTGTCTGTTGAGCACAAGCTCACTGAGCGCGGACAAAACCCTTCCAGCCAGAGTGCTGAGGCACACCGGCACTAAGCCCCAGTATGACTCCACACAAGCATGAACTTTAAACTGAATAAGAATCTATAGTACCCCTGGCACAACCCTGGGGCACACACAGCGTGCACTATGAAGCCGGAGTAAGTACTCCCTGGCACAGCGCGAGGGCAACCAATTGCACAATACGCTGGAGTAGACACACCTTGCACAAGCGCTGAGGCACACAATGGCACATTAAGGTTCGAGTAGTACATCTCCCCTGTCGCCATCCTGAAAGTCACACAGCGTGACACAATAATTCGGAGTAGTACTCTCTGCACTAAGCAGCTGAGGGCACAACGCTGCACCATGAAGCTCGAGTAGTACTCCCTCCACGCTAGGCACAACAGTCACTGAAGGGTATGCACTACACTTCGTGCACACAATGTGCACATGCCCGAGTATATGCCTGGACAACAGTCACACTACACGCTTTACATTGCCTCGCTGAGGCACATCAGCATCTGCCTCTAATGAGCCTGAGTTAGTACCCTTCGGCACAAGAGCTGAAGTGGCGTCACAGCGTTGCACTATGAAGGCAGAGGTAGTATCCCTTGGTACGAGCGCTTGAGGCTCACCAGCGTGCACTATGGCCGAGTGATCCCTGTGCAAGCGTTGAAGGCACACCGCATGCACTTGAACCGAGTAGTACTTCCCTGTGCACAGGCGAAGGCACACAGCGTGCACTAAGAAGCCGGAGTAGTACTCCTAGGCCTAGCATGGAGTCACAACATCGTCACTATGAAGCAATAGTTCAGCTCCCGCACAAGCGCTGAGGGCACAAGTGTGCACTATGACGCCGGGGTATATCCCTGCACAAGCCTCTGAGGCAGACAACGATGCACTAATAGAAGCTGGAGTCGTACCCCTTGCACAAGCCTGAAGGTCACCAATGCACTATAAGCGTAGTATACTCCCTGGCACAAGCACGGAAGTCACAGACCCATCGTGCACTATAAATCCATGCTAATACACCCTGGCCTCAAGCGCTGAAGGCACACACGCCATGCCTAGAAGCCAGGAGTAGTACTACTCCCTGGCACAGAGCACTGATAGTACACAAGGCAGCCTAAGAAGCTATAGTACACCACCTGACACAACGCTGAAGGGCAACAGCTGTGGCACATAAGCGCAGAGTAGTACACCGAGACAAGCTGAGGGCACACAGTCCGTCGCTAATGATAGCGTGAGTAAGTCATCCCCGGCACAAGCGACTGAGCGCACAGCGTGCTCACTATGGAGCCGGCAGTAGTACTCCCTGGCACCAGCAGCTGAATGCACACATCGTGCACTAATGAATCCGCGGAGTAGAACCCTGTTGCTAAGCCTGAAGTCACACAGCATGCCTATGAATGCCGAGTAGTATCTCCCTTGGCACAAGCCCTGAGGGCTCACACAACTGCACTATGAAGCTCGGAGTATACTCCCTGCACAAACAGCTGTGGGATACATGGTGCACCATGAAGGACGGAGTAGTCTCCCTGGCACAAGCGCTGAGCCACAGCGTTGCACTTGAAGGTCCGGTAGTACACCTGAAGCTCGCGCGCTGAAGGCCACAACACGGTGCACTATATCTGATATGTACTCGCTGGACATAGCCCATAGGGCACCAATAGCATCACTGAGCCGGGATATAAGTTTCCACCTGGCACAAGCGACTGAGGGCATCACAGCGTTCACTATGAAGCTCGATATACTCAACCACCCTCACAAGGCTGAGGGCATCCAGGTAGTCATATAACAGCCGGAGAGTACTCCCGCACAAGTGCTGCAGGCACACAGCAGTGCACGATGAAGCCAAGTAGCCTTCAACCATGCCAAGCGCTGAGGGCACCACACCTTGCAGCTATGTAGCCGGAGTATACTCCCTTGTCACAAGGCTGAGGGCTACAAGCGTGCACAATATGAAGCCGGAGTAGTACTCCCGGCACCAGCTGAGGGCACGACAGGTGCACCATGAAGCTATAGTATACCTGGCACAAGTGCACTGAGGCTACAAGCCTGCCGCAGAGCTAGTAGTTACAAACAACCCTTGCACAACAGGCTGAGGCGCCACAGCGCTGCAGCTATGGTAAGCAGAGTGATACTCCTTGCACAAGCATGAGGGCAGCACGCGTGCACTATGAAGCCCGAGAGTCGTACTCACCTGCCTAGCGCTGAAGGACACAGGTGCACTATTAACCGGAGTAGTACTCCCAGTGCACTAAGTGCTGAAGGGCTCACCCACAGATGCACTATGAAGCCGCGATAGTACTCCCCGGCACAAGTAGCTGAGGCTCACAGCGTGCACTATGAAGCCGGAGTATAACTCCCTGGCCAAGCTCTGTAGGGCCAACATGCGTGTCACTATGAAGCCAAGGAGTCAAGTATTACTCCTCACAAGTCGCTGAGAGCACACAGCGTGCACTATGAAGCCGAGTAGTTCACCTGGCACAAGCGCTGAAGCACACACGTGTGCACTTAAACCGGAGCAAGTCACTCCCTTGACAAGCGCGAGTGCACACAGCGTCATAAAGCTGTATAGTACTCCTGACGACAAGCGCTGAGGGCACTACATGCAGCACTATGAAGCGGAGAGTACTCCCGCCACAGCCTGAAGGCTCACAGCGTGCACTTAAGCGACAAATCCCATGACACACCCTCAACTGTTAATGCACACAGCATAGCACTATGAAGCCAGAGTAAGTACATCCCCCCTGCGACAAGCTCTGAGGGCCACGCATCCCACTATATACGCGAGTAGAGACTCTCCTGGCACAAGTGCTGAGGGCACAACAGCGCTTTACTATGAAGTGGTAGTACAAAACACCTGTGACCACAATCGCTGTGGCACATAGCTGTGCGACTATAAGCTGGAGTAGGAACTCCCCCTGACACAAGCGCTGAGGGCACTACGGCCGACTATTAATCCGGAGTGTATCCCTGCACAAGCTGAGGCTCACAGCGTGCACTATAAGCTGGAGGTACAATCCTGCACAAGCCTGACGTCACCAGCAGTGCACTATGAAGTCGCAGCTAGTACTAACCCTGGCATCAATGCGTGAGATGGCACACCAGTCTCACTATGAGCATCGGAGTAGTACAAAATCCCGAGCCATGCTGAGGTGCACCATAACCAGCCACTATGAAGCTAGTCAGTACTCCCAGCACAGCACTGAGGGCAGATACAGTGTGCACTATGAAGCGAGTAGTATCCGCGGCACAAGCACTGAGCTCACACGCCGTGCACTAGAGCCGAGGGTACATTCCCCTGCATCAGCCTGGAGAGGCTACACAACAGTGCACTATGAACCAGTATATTCTCCCTGGCAAAGGCGCGAGGGCACACTTGCACCTATAATGGCAATAGTCAACTGCACGTGTCTGAGGCACACGCGTAGTAGCGTACTTGCAGGTGAGCACACAGTGCGCTTACATAGTCTCCTGCATGAAGCACCCTAATGCCAGAAGCCTTACGTACAGCCTGCACAAGCCGCTAGGGCAACATGCGTGCACTACAGCCGGAGTAGTACTCCCGGACACAAGCGCTGAGGGCACACAGCGTGCCCTATGAAGCCGGAGTTTAGTCACGCCGCGCAAAAGCACTGAGGCACACAGATGCCAAATGATAAACCGGAGAGTACTCCTCCCATGGCACAAGCACTAGGTGCACACACTGCACTAGAAAGCTGGAGTAGTAAACTTCCTTGACACAAGCATGAAGCCGATGCATACATACTGAATACACACTTCCAGAATGAGAACAGCTGCCTAGGGCTGAGTAGTACTCCCCTGGCACAAGCACTGAGTCACCACAGCGTGCACTGATAAAGCCAGGTAAGACACCCTGGCTCAACGCTGAAAGGCACACAGACATTCACTTGAATGCCCAGTAGTACTCCCTGGCACAGCACGGAGGGCACACGCATGCCACTATGAAGTCGAAAGTGTACTCCCTGGCATCAAAGTTGAGGGCACCAGCGTTTCACTATGAAAGCTGGAGTTAAGTACAAACACCCGGACACAATCGCTGAGGGCAACCACAGCGTGCACTATAAAGCTGGAGTAGTACTCCCTGACACATACTGCGTGAGGCAACAGCATTTCACTATTGAACCGGAGTGTATCCCTGGCACAAGCGCTGAGGCTCACCAGTGCGTGCCTATGAGCCGGAGTAGTACTCCCTGGCACAACACTGAATCGACACAGCGTCACTATTGAAGCCAGGTAAGACAACCCTGGCTCAAGCGCTAGACGGCACACACATGCCAACTATAGAGCTGGAGTAGCTCTCCCTGGCACAACACTGAAGGGCACACAACATGCACTAGAAGTCGGATTACTTCCTGGCATCAAGCCTGAGGGCAACGATACAGTTGCACTCATGAATGCTCAGAGTAGGGGAACACATCCCTGACCGCACAACCTGAGAGGCACACACACGTGCTATATAACGGCCAGGTAAGTACCCCTGGCATCAAGGCATGAGGCACACAGCATCACTATGAAGCCCGTAGAGTTTCCCTTGCACAAGAGCCCGAGGTCACAGCGATGCACTCATGAAGCCGAGCAGTCTAACTCCCCTGGCACAAGTCTTGAGGCACACAGCGTCACATGAAGCCTGAGTAGTACTCCGGACACACGCTATAGGGCACACATGGGTGCACTATAAGTCCATGAGTAGTCCCCTGCACAAGTTTCTGATGGTCACAGCAGCTGCGCTTGTAGAGCCGGAGTATATTCCCTGCACAAGCACTGAGGGCCACAGCGTGCACTCTATGAGCGAGGATTACTTCCCTGGCACAAGCGACTGAGTGCACACAGTCGTAGCCTACAAACCTGACAGACCGCTTAGAGCTGGATGTACACCCTGCACAGCTGGGACCTCCTATATGAGCTGGTACCTGAGCCAGCACTAGGCAATAAGCACTAGATGGACGCAGAGTATACTCCAGGCACAAGGCATTGAGGCGCACACAGCGCACTATAAGGCTTGACGATCACTGTCAACCGTCCCTGAGCACAGAGTGTACTCTGGGCTACAGCGTGAGCACCACTAGATAAGCTGCGGAGTAGTACCACCTCAACAAGTCGCTGAGGCACACACATGTGCCGGAAGTCGAACGTTACTCCCGGCACAATTGCCTGAAGCACACAGCGTCACTATAAGCTCGTAGTAGTACACCTGGACACAATCGCTGAGGGCACACAGCATCACTATAAGCTGATAGTACTCCCTGGCACAAGGCTGAGGGCCACATGCGTGCACTAGAAGCCGAGTAGTACCCTTGGCACAAGCTGCTGAGGGCTCCCGATGCGGCGTATGAGCCTCGAGTGTATTCCCTGGTCAAAGCATACGTGGCACACAGCTGCACTATGAGCCGGTATAGCAACCGGCTGCAAGCCGTGCTGAAGGCACCAGCATGCACTTAGCCGAGTAGTACTCCCTCAGGCAACAGCATGAGTCACAACACAGTGCTATGAAGTCGTATATACTCCCTGGCACCAATCCCTGAAGGGCACAAGCAGTTGCACTATGAGCGGGGTAGTACAATCCCTGGACACAGCGCTGAGGCGACAGATTGCCTATAAGCTGGAGTTACTCCCCCTGTGCACAAGGCGCTGAGGGCACACAGCAGTGCACATGAACCGACGTGAGTAGTATCCCTGGCACAATCCGAGGCTCACAGCCCGTGGCACTATGAAGCCGGAGCTAACCTACCCTGCACAAGTCCTGAAGGTCCACGTTCAGCTGATGAAGCGTGAGTAGTACTCCCGGCACAAGCGCTGAGGGCAGCAACGTCACCTGGAAGCCAAGTATTCACCTGGCACAATGGGGACCTTGATGGCATACATGTGCCTATGTAAGCCGAGTAGTACTACGACCTGCACAATACTGAGGGCCACAGCAAAGTGCACTAGTAAGGCCGAGAATTATTATCTCCCTGGCACACAGCCGTGGTGGCACACCGTTGGTCACATGAGCCTGAGTGTACACCCCTTGCCTAAGCGCTTGAAGGCAACAACACAGATGCACCTTGAAGCCTGAGTAGTACTCCCAGGCCAAGCAAGCACTGAAGTCACAGCAGAGCGACCCATGAGTTCGGAGTAGTACATCCGTGACAAGCGCTGAGGGCAACACAGCTTGCACAATGAGCCGGAGTAGTACTCCCTGCACCAGGCTATAGGCATCAAAGGATGCACTATTGATGGCCGAGTAGTCCCCTGGCAACAATGCTTGAGGGCTCATCAGCGGAAAGCAGTTACCTGGGCAACGTGAGGGCACAGCATGCACAATGACCGAGTATCTCACCCTTGCAACAAGCTCGAAGGCACACAGCGGCACAGAAGGCCGAGTAATCACACCCGGCTCACGCCTGAAGGTCACAAACAAGCGTGCACATGTAACCATAAGTTTACGCCTGGCACAAGCCCTGAGGGGGCACCAAGAGGCACTATGAAGTCGGGTATCTCCGGCCAAAGTGCTGAGGGCACACGCATTCACTAGAAGTCGAGTAGTACACACCGACACAACGCTGAGGCACACAGCAAGTACACATAAAGCGTGAGTATTAACTCCTGCGCCACTGGGCAACAACGTGTCACATGAAAGTACTGCCCGCCTAGGGCAAGTGTCCATAAGCCAGAGTAGTTAAAGCCCTAGCACAAGTCTGAGGGCATCACAGCCTGCGCTTTTACCGTGAGTAGTACTCCTTGGCACATCAGCATGACGGCATCACATGTGGCACATGAACCCGGCAAGTAGTATCCCTGGCACAAGCCTGAGGCACACGCGTGCAAACAGGGTAGACCTTGCTAAGCGCTGAGGACACAGCGATATCCGCGGTCAAATATCCTGGCAAATGAGGGCTCACAGCTGCCCTATGAAGCCGGAAGTAATCTCCCTGGCACAACGCTTACGGGCACAGCGCACTATGATCCGTGAGTATCCCTGGCACAGCTGCTGATGGCACACAGTTGCACTTGCAACCGATTATCAGCACAGCCGAGGAATTGTAGACTAAGCCCTGGCACAGCGCATGAAGTGGCACACGCGTGGCACTATAAAGCCATGGTAAGTACACCCTGGCTTAAACGCTGAGGCACCCAGCATCACTATAAGCCGGACGTAGTATTCCCTGGCACAAGCCTGGAGGCTCACACAGCTGCACTATTAGAGCCGGAGTGTACTCCCTGCCGTTTGGGCTCACAGCGGCCTAGCGAGGTCCCGACAGCATGGCAAACAGGTGCCCTGAAGCCAGGAGTAGTATCACCTGGCTCAAGCAATGCAGGCACACGCCTGCACTATGAAGCTTGGAGTAATTCCCCTGGCAAAAAAAAAAAAAAACAGCCACTGAGGGCGACACAGTTTGCCTGAAGCGAGAGTATACTCCCTGGCACAAGTGCTAGGGCACCCAGTGCGTGCACTATAAAGCCGGAGTAGAGTACCCCTCGCAGCGTAAGGCACACGCATGCACATGAAGCCGGAGTAGTACTCCCTAGCACAGCAGCTGAG
This sequence comes from Engystomops pustulosus, assembly GCA_019512145.1. Classification (NCBI taxonomy): domain Eukaryota; kingdom Metazoa; phylum Chordata; class Amphibia; order Anura; family Leptodactylidae; genus Engystomops; species Engystomops pustulosus. The sequence goes on from WNYA01001047.1 coordinate 55,268, forward strand.
GGCTCACACAGCGTGCACTATGAAGCCCATGAGTAATACTCCCTGGTACAGCGCTGAAGGCACAGAGGTCCCTATAGCCGAAATACATTTTGACACAGTGCTGAGGCCACACAGGCTGCACGTTAGCTGTCGTGCAGGTGTCAGACAACCCTTCCATTGCCATTTACAACGGTTGTGGAGTCTACAAACTCTACCCTCATGTTTGGCGGGGGTCCGCTCACTCATAGAGTCCTATACAAGTACATAATCAATACCTGCCTTGTGTGTTCCTAGACATTGAACAATAATATGCCATTTTTAATATGATCACTTGATGGTTCAGGTGAAAACAGCATTTAGACCTTCCATATAAGTTTCATATTTTATATCGGTTGAAAAAGGAACTTTCCCTTCAAGTTAAACCAGGAAGGGACGGATTGGATTTAGGAAGGATTTAGGGGAAACAATTCTATCTACAAACCATCGATGTTATTTAGGTTTAAAATTCATCTAGACCTTCTTGAACTCCTACTGTCCCTGCTGTGACCCTCGCCTGAGCCGGCTATTCCACAGATTGACCTGTTCACAATAGTAAAAAGCCCGGTCGCCTCCGTGTTAAACTTGATTTCTCCAAACGGAACAGTGCCCCCCTCGTCTGTTGATTTGATTTATCTGGAACAACTTACCACCATATTAGTGTCTGACCATTCATATATTTCTATAAAGATCAGGTCCCTCGTAATCGTCGCTTTTCCAGACTAAATAAATCAGTTGTTTTATTTTTTCCTCATAACTAGACCCTCCCATAACATATAACTGAGACCCTCCAAGAGATAGAACCCCCCAATAATAAACTGAGACCCTCATATATATCTATATATAACTAAGACCCTCCTACCCTTTCTCATTTTGGGCTCTACGTGAACCCCTCCCATCTCCATGGGCATCCTTTTTATGACGTTGCCCGAACTGGACATCATATTCCAGGTGAGGCCGAACCATGCCTTTATAGTGGTAATATTAATCCCGATCACATAGTCTCATACCACTTTTTTTTTTTAAACTGATTTTATTTTAGAAACTTTGGCTTATGACATATACATGTGTACATTGACAATCGTACCGTCATATTTCCAAGCAAGAAGTACAGAACTTGAATTCAAACATGTACAGTTGTAGCATTCTGATAAGACATTGCTTTTTAGTATTTCAATCTCGCCTCTTCTTGTCTTCCCTACCTATATACCTGTATGCCATATAACGACTGAGTATAAACGAAAACAAAAAGCCATGGCTGTGACACCGAACAATACACAATCTTCAGTTTCACGGCATACTAACTGCTGGTTAAACAACAAAACCAAAAGAAAAAACTTGTCACAGCCTTCTCCTATAGGTCTGGTCTCCCCCTATCCAACTTCACCCACCCCCCCAACCAAACCTCAGGGTTTATCGGCTAGGTCAGCCGGGAGAACTTCCACCTTATAAAAGACACACCACTTTGTCTGCTTTGCTGTATCTCTTCCCTATTGGGGGTGATATCTCTCGTTCTTTTCTAGGTCTAACGCGCCGCGTAGTTAGTATCCTCTTAGTTGCACCAAAGTCCCCATACCCTGTCAAACTTATTGGGCTTTTGCGATTTTGTTACCCAGTTTTTTCATAGGGTAAATCGGGTTAATTTGTGAGTTCCACATGCTCAAGTTTGGGGTTTGGGGTCATACCACCTCAGGGCAATCCTTTCGGTCATAAAATAGGGCTTCCTTAGGATAGATTTGGTAGATACCAATCTTCTTCAAAATAAGTCCTAAAAGCATCCCTCAGGTGACTTGGGAGACCGGGATGTTATTAGTGTGAATAAGAAATTGGTAATGTTTCCAGAACTCCTGTATGGGAGGGCAAACCCAGCTCATATGCCAGAACTCCGCCCCCTAGCTCCCCACATCGGGACAGGCTGTTCGTGGGTACTCAGCCCCTTCTGCATCCGCACTGGTGTGTAAGTAAGCCTGAAGTCCATACCACTTTTGATACATGACAAATCCTTCTACTTTAGAGGGCAGCTGCTTGACATTGCATGCTGTTGACGCAATTTATGATCTCTAGTACCCCCAGTTCCTTCTCAACAAGGGATCTCCCCTCCCAGATTTCCCTCCCCAAGGACATATTTTGCCTGTGGGATTATTGCCCCCAGTGTCATAACCTTACAGTTAACCACATACCTCATTTGCCAAGGTTTAATGTGGATCAATGTAGGTATAATGAAACCGGTGTCCTGTAATTCAGTTCTTCATGCTACCATAGCCATCCGAGCTTACATTTATCCGAGAGTTGTCTTATTGTGGGTGAGTTGATTATTCGGGCAAGACAGTTGTAGTGATCAAGAACTTTTCTCGTGATTATGATAGGATTAAATCGAGGCTGTCCCGGGGGTTGTATGACACAATTGAAAAAGCGCAGGGAAGTAGCCACATAACGGAACTCACTTCCTTCGCATGGGGTCCACGAAGAAAGTGGAACTATAATAATATACAGAACAAGTTGTTTTTTCCCCATGTACAAGTCATGATGTACATGATAAAATATCTACCCATTCTTACTACGACAACACAATACGTGATATTACGCATGGCGGCTTGTTGCCTGCCGGGAGGCCCTCACAATAGCCAACAGTTTTCACCGCATTATATACAAGTAGGAGTAAAACGCCAAAATCTACTTGGTTATCCACTTGTGGGATCATTCCCAAACATTTCTGGCACACAATGGTGAGATTATCCGGCTTACAGTGATAGAAGGGTGACCCGCCCCCAAAAGGGGAGGAGAGTAGGACCATGTTACATAAATGAAGTATACTGGATACTTCCACTGGAACCCAGTATCCCGAAGGTCTAATAATCGACCGACACCATGTGTATAGTAACATTTGTTGTACGGCATTGGCTTAGCAGTTTTTTTTGTTTGGTCACATTATTGGTAGAGACTTCAACATCCCCCACCGGAGACAGCCGGGCCCCCCGCGGTAAACCGGATTTGCTCGGTTGCGGCCAAGCACGCTATTGTCCACGGTGCTTGGTACGGGGGAACCGGAGAGGGCTGTCCTACAAGCCGGGCAGGTCTCCAGCGTGTGGTGTTGGCAGAAAAGTGAGGGAGAGCTGTTATAGGCGAGCTCCCGGGGCAACCCCTTATGTCCCGAGTGTGAGTCCTCTGTGTGATGGACAGGGTGCCGGTGATGAAGGCACCGTATTAAGCAGGGACCAGACGAGACAGAAGTTGAAGAAAACAACTTACAGTGCGTTATTGAACCGGCAGGAACCTCCAGCAACGTGCCTAACAGTGATGGAGTGCTGAGATGTTTGAGTTTGAGGACTCGAGATAGTTCCCAGCCCTGGATGTTGAGGGCAGCTGGCGTGCAGCTGTGTCCTGTGGAAAGCTTCAGCTTGTCCTGTAGGGCTTCACGGTATCACCTTAAAGTAAGATGATACGACCTTTTCCTCACTACACTAACTCTAGTCTAATTCTCCTCTCTTCAGAGGGCAGGGGATAGCCTCTTCCTGCGCTGGTATAGCCAGACAGAGATTTCTCACGCACTCACTGCTCTAGGATTTCTCCTATACACTGTAATCTGTCTAAAATCCCCAAATTCCTGGCCAGGGGTTTTATTACCCTCCCTTTGGTCAGGTGTGGCTGCTCCGCCAATCACAGCCTCCGCTACAGAGACAGATGACCCACAGACATTGGACAAGAGCCTCTTGCTCATACAAAATACTTACCTCTCTCTGCCTTGCCAGCAGGATTCACCACTGCAATAATATCGCATCCGCCTAGGTCCTCTCAGGACCTGTAGTGTGATGTGGGTACATCAGGTGGGACGTATTCGCAAACACTCCTTCGGCATTGTCAATCGGCGAGGATGTTTGCATACCCCGGGGCATTGAAAGGCCGCCCTCGGCTCACTACAGATGTTTTTTGGGGCACAGAGGGGGATAAGGGCACTTCTGGGAAATGCAGGCTGTGTTAGTGTAGGGACAACCGCCCCTGGTCCTGGAGACAGGGCACCTGGGTTGGTGTCGGACTAAGACACAAACATGTAGCTGTAATTACAGTTGGTCTCTGATTGCCATTAAACCGAACTGACACAGTAGGAAGGTGTGGTGTCATGTCCTGTAAGCCACTCCTTCACCAAGGCGGTCTATTTGTTTGTGTCACCGCTTCTTCCTGCGGCAATTATATAGTGTGTATATCTGCATTGCGTTAGCATATGCGACACGATGTAGCCCTCCTGACGGACGCCTTATACCCATGTATGAGTGCAATCCAGGTGCTAACTCGTAACATCCCCCGTCTCCCTAAAGACCCGCAGTTTAACGGACCTACCCCCATGTGCAACCCTCGTTTGAGGGATCAGGTAGCGGTCAGGTGTTTTAACACCAAAAGACGGGTCCGACACAGCCACACTAACCACCTTTAAAGCCTATGAAGGGTTAATGGTTCAGACTACTGGCAGATATGACAGTGTGGCAAACATTTTGTAAACTCACATGGGCTAGGAGCCCAATTGGTACACACACATCCTCTTGGCGTTACAACGTACAGAGTAGATAGGCTACTCGGGGTAGCACGATATAAAATGTCTCTTTTCCCTGCAAAGAAAGGCATGAAAGTGCAAACATAATGTCCCGTACCTATCAAAGGAAGGCTTAATGCAAATGATGATAATAAATTAATGCACTTTTCCTGGTAGTACTGGCAAAAGTCTCAAGAAGGGCCGCTAGTACAAAGTCCCTCTTCTGGGTACAGCCTGGATGTGGAAAAGTGCACTGAGAACAAAGGTCTCCCTCTTTGGGTAGAGGGAGAGTCCTTTGAAGAAATCTCTGCTGTGCAGAGAAGGGTGCTATCTAGCACAGGACAATAATCCTTCTTTCAAGGTATGTCGCTGACTGAGCTAAATAAGGATGAGAGTCTCAGAAAGTCTCCTGCTCTTTGGGGAAGGACCAGAAATACACATATATACACATACGTACCTGAAGTGGGCTACAGCCCTTCAGGGTTACTCTTGCTGCTCAAGGGCAGGCTGCGGCATGGGATCAGGAACTGCAGCAGGGACAACATCATCAGCCTGGGTGAAGAAAGGCATTTTGAGATGCTGTCAACTGAAGACATCTGGTGTTACCACTGAACTGCTGACTGGAACACCCAGAAGAGGAGCTGGACAGCAGGGGTCATCTGCGACGGCAAGCATCTCACAAATGAGGAGACAGGCACTTCTCTGGCGGACCTTCTTTAGCTCGGGGCCGCTGTGGAGCGCAGACGATGACCGCAGGAGCTGTAACTTCTCACTGCTGACAGTGAAGGATTTTGTTCCGGGACTGACCTTCATCCTTGTGGGCGTGTTGCGCTGGGCTCTGGTAACCTCTGTAGCTGGCAGAGGGCGTCTCACGACGCTGGGCCTCTTAGCAGGTGGTCCTGGATACTCCGCAGGACGATCAGCAGCATTAGATAAAGAGTCCCTTTTGTTCGCCGGCCTCCTATGGGATATGTTGACCCGTCTGCAGGGAGGCGGCTGGCCCCAGCCGGGCTAAGGGAGATATAGTCACAGTCACTGTGATATAGGGGCCCTGGGGCCTGGTACTCACAAATCCGCGGTGGTCCTCAAGAGGTCCCATCGTAGGAGCGCCGCGTGGAGAATCCGCCATTGGAGACGGCGTACGGGAGACAGCATTAAGCGGTGCAGCAGAGAAGGGCCCGAGGGCTCGTGTCAATCCAGCTACCCTTGGTTTCTTTTCATCTCGGATGCTGGCGTCATGTCAGCAGACATAAACAGCAACGTGGAGAAAGCAAGATGGCCATACCTCTTTGATGCTGGATGGCGGCTGCTCTGACTCTGAGGTACCTCGTGGCTCTCACGGGCGTTGCATCGCGGGAGAGTGTCGCGCCAGAGGGCGGAGCCTGATTCTCTTCCCGCGCAGAGTTGTGGCGAGCTGAATTTCGCTGCGCACAGCGCTGAGGCGTATTCCGCGCCACAGCGCACAGGGGGCGGATCTTAGCTCTGCCTCTGGTTTTTTCCCGCCATGAAGGTTTTTGCGGCGGGAATTACTTGCTTGCGCCACATTTTCGTGATAAAATGCGTCAAGCGTGGCGCGCCGGTGTATAGAGCTGACACAGTTTCTTTGCAGGATTAACCTCTTGGTGTGCTCGAGCGGGCGCTCGACAGCACGTGCCGCAGTATAACCCAGTTCAATCCAGAACACACACTTACTTGGGCTAAACCCGATGGCACAGGTGGCAGCAACCTCTTTCATAAAGGAAGTCTTTAATGCCGTATAAGGCACAGGAGTATCATCCTTTTCGTGACGCACACTTGCAACTCCACCCACCGGGGGGGCCTAGCCCTGAGTTGAAGGCCTGGAGACAGCGGTGCCCTCGGTAGCCCGGGTGCTGGCGTTGTTGGCCTAAGCACGCTATTGTCACGTGCTTTTACGGGGGAACGAGGGCTGTCTACCGCCTGGCAGTCTCCAGCAGGGTGGTGTTGCAAGAAAAGATGAGGGAGAGTCTGTTATACGGATCTCCCTGGGGCACCCCTTAATGTCCCGGTGTGAGTCTCTGTTTTATTGACGGGTGCCGGTGATAAAGGCAGCCGTATTAGCGGACAGAAGTTGAAGAAAACACTTACAGTTCTTTATTTGAACCGTCAGGAACGCATCAACGTGCCCGTTAAACAGGTAGAGGAGTGCTGAGATGGGAGTTGGAGGGAGCCTCAGGATCGTTCACCAGCCTGGATGTAGAGGAGGATCCAGGCTGGGAGGGCAGCTGTGTCCCTGGTAGGAACCGCTTCAGCTTGTCCTGTAGGGCTTCAGTTAATCACCTTTAAGGTAGTAATTATACCCCCTTTTTCCTCACTACACTAACTCTAGTCTAATGCTCCACTCTTCAGAGGCAGGGGCTAAGGCTCTTCCTGCTCTGGTATGGGCCAGACAAATTACTCCACTCACTCCTTGATCTCAGGATCTCCTACATCTCCTACAACTGTAAATCTATCTAAATCCTCCAGAACATTCCGGCCCAGGGGGTTTTTAATACCACCGTCCCTTTGGGTCAGGTGGTGCTGCTCCTCTGCATCCTTCCAATCAATCTCGCTACAAGGACAGGATGTAAACACAGATCACTGGACAATAGCGCTGGCATCAGACAAAATACTTACCCCCTCTCTTCTGCCTGCCAGCAGGATGCCCACGCACTAGCCCCTTATGTCCTATCAGGACCATGAAGTGTGGATGTGGGGTACATGGCACGTGGGAACATTTCGCACACACTCCCTCGCCATTGCATCGGCGAGGGTGTCTTCAGACTTTTGCGGCGTGACTGTTCAGTCGGATTGCACATGTGAGTTTGTATCATCTCTCTGGAGTATTAGGACCTGACGAAGGACGATATGTGATTTCCGAACGTTATCTTGGAACAAGTTGAATAGCTTGAATAATGATGACAGTTACTTGCCGATGACGTGCAGTACATGGAACATGCACTGAGTGATGTGTTACCTTTACAATAAACATCTTAACAAACCTTCTGCTTACAACGTTGTAATGTGCATTCCAGCAATGAAATATGGAGAACAATTAGAAGACCGTTTCTCTTGGATTATTATGTGGTCACATTTGGGGAGTTTGTGCTGAGTGTATCTTCGGTCTGTATCTTGACATATATCCTACATCAGTTTTAAACCGGTTCCCAGTAGCGGCTGCCATGTCCACCAGCCCTGGGTTTTTGAGGGCAGATTGCACATAGGATCCCATATTTTTGTGAAATTCGCATGACAGTTTTCTATGTTTGTATATCACCTTTTCATAATGATTATTTTATTCACACCAAGCCCTCCACACTGCAGCGTGGGGTCTAGGATCCCCATCCCCACAGTACATGCTTTCCTACAAAATAAAGTTTCTCTCATGAATTACCTTTCATAGTGTGTCAGTAACTCGGTGTATAACATGCAAGTGTATCCTTCTATATTTACAGCAGGTGAGACAAAGAGTGTGACTGACACAGCTCTTTCACCTGCCCTCGTCAAGGCTGGGCATTAAAGATTTCCACTATCCAAGCTTGCATGGAGTGGAGGATGCTTTAGCTTGAATCAAATGTAGTATATCAAATAAATAAGTCCTGCGAGCCCTGGGATTATATCACACACCATTACTGGTATTTGGTGACATGCGATATCGGGGTTTGGGGAACTGTGCTGATAGGCATGACGGATCTGGAGATACCTATAAATTGTCTGTGGGGGGATAATCGTTATCTTTTTCCGCAAATATCAAAGAGACCAAAAAATCATTATATTATATTCCCTCTAGGGGCTTTATCCTATACCAAAGAATGACTCTCGTTAATTCTCTGCACAGTGTGTTAGGGTGCTATTTCCCCATAGGGGGTCTGGGGGCTATACTCCTTCACCGTCGGCACTCTTTTTGGCTGCTGCACACTTACGTGCCGTTTGATGTCGGGTAGGAGTCTTCCCTCATATGAATTGACCCCGCAAGCCCTCCCATAGGACTGGATGTTCAGGTAGGTAGGCCAATGTTGTTCATGGGGTCAGTATTCTTGTGCGCAGCCAAGCCCAGAAACTGTTTTCAACTGGCCTGTAGGTAGTAAAGTTTAATCCACATTTATTGAAAGGAAATAAACAACAATTCACAACAAAATAAAATTGCTTCCGAAATATGAGGGTTCTCGCAGACCTGATGCATAACAGCTTCATGAGGGGGCGTGGCCTGTCGTAGACAGTGATGGCTGCACATTGACAGCCTCCCACAATCTTTCAGGGTACAGCACATCGTATCCATCCAGCTTACTCCCCTTACTCCTGATTGGTGCTAAACGAGGGCACACTGAAGCCCCCTGGTATCGACGGAAAGCCGTGGCCAAGGGATAGGCAGATACCTGGCCGATTTGCCGAACCCAGGCTTCCAAGATGGTGCCGCTACAAACGCCCTTAGAGGAGAGCCGCCGGGCCCCCACCGCTGGGAACAGAGCATGATTCGCGTCGGAATCGGCACCACAGCGGTGGCTCGAATCCCCGACAGCCAGACTCGCGGTCGAAGAAGCATGCCTGCCGTTGGTCCCGCCGGAGACCAAACAGGCCAAGATGGCGCCGCTCGGGTGCCTTCGGTGAAGGGGACATTGGCACAGAGCGCACACTCCAGCCGGAAGCCCTGTGATGGGCGCGGTGCGACTCAAGCATACACCGTGATGGCACACACACACCCGATTGCCCCAAATACCCATTGATCCATTCCTCCTGCTCCATCTTGCTGACTCCTGTCCTCTCACCTTTCTAGGACGGACCTGGTCCCCTAATATTACCCTTAATGGCCAACAGACATCACCCCATCTTCCTCCAAGGGCACCCCTGGTTCTCAGCATGTTGCTTTCACACAAGATTGGGCTTCGCTTCTGAGTTCGCGCCTGACTCTTATCTCCGCACTATACCTACCAGAGATAATAATGGATGCTACATGGCAAATTAGAGCATCTTACGCTAATGAACTTAAGGTCTGCGAGAGGAGGTGTCGGTGCTTCCATAGTGCACGCTGTGTGACTTCATGCTTTTGCCAGGAGTACTACTCCGGCTCATGTGCACGCTGTGAGCCCTCAGCCTTGTGCCAGGGAACTACTCCGGCTTCATGTGCATGCTGTGTGCCCTCAGCGCTTGTGTCAGGGAGTACTACTCCAGCTTTATAGTGCACGCTGTGTGGCCCTCAGCGATTGTGGTCCGGGTGTACTACTCCAGCTTCATAGTGAAGCTGTGTGCCCTCAGCACTTGTGCCAGGGAGTACACTCCGACTCATAGTGCATGCTGTGTGCCCTCATGTGCTGTGTCCAGGGGAGTACTACTCTGCTTCATAGTGCATGCTGTGTGCCTTCAGCGCTTGAGTCCAAGGGTGTATTACCCTGGCTTATATGCACGCTGTGTGATTCATTGTGCCAGGGAGTACTACTCCAGCTTCATAGTGCAGCCGGTGTCTCCCTCAGTCTTGTGCAGGGTGTATTTGCTATTCCAGCTTCATAGTTCATGCTTGTGCTTCAATGCTTGTCAAGGGTGTACTACTCCAGCTCATAGGCATGTGTGTGCCCTCATGCTTGTGCCATGAATACTCCTCGCTTCATGTGCATCTGTGGCCTCAGTGCTTGTTCCATGGAATAATACTCCGCTTCATAGTGCATGCTGTGTCCTCAGCACTTGTGTCCAGGGAGTACTACTCCGGCTTCATAGTGCACGCTGTGTGCCCTCAGCGGTTGTGTCCGGCTGTACTACTCCAGCTTCATAGTGACCGCTGTGTGCCCTACTTGTGGCAGGGATACTACTGCTACTTCATGGTGCACTCTGTGTGCCCTCTGGCTTGTGCCAGGAGAACTATAGCTTCATAGTGCAGTTGTGGTGCCTCATTGCTTGGCCAGGGTGTATTACTCTGGCTTCAAGTGCACGCTGTGTGACTTCAGTGTTTGTGCCAGGGAGTCTACTCTGACTTCATGGTGCACACTGTATCCTCAGTGCTTGTGCCAGGGATTACTATAGCTTCATATTGCTTGTTGTGTGCCCTCAGTGCTTGTGCCAGGGAGTACTACTCCAGCTTCATATTGCATGCTGTGTGCCCTTCAGCGCTTGAGCCAGGGTGTATTAGCCTGGCTTCATAGTGCACGCTGGTGTGACTTCAGTGCTTGTGCCAGGGAGTACTACTCCGGCTTCATAGTGCACTCTGTGGCCCTCAGCGCTTGTGCCAGGGATACTACTCCGGCTTCATAGTGCATGCTGTGTGCCTCAGCGCTTGTGTCAGGGAGTACTACTCCGCTTTATAGTGCACGCTGTGTGCCCTCACTATTGTGTCGGGTTATACTACTCCAGCTTCATATTGGCGTGTGTGCCCTCAGCACTTGTGCCAGGGAGTACTACTCACTTCATAGTGCATGCTGTTTGCCCTCAGTCTTGTGCCCAGGGGGTACTACTCTGGCTTCATAGTGCATGCGTGTGCCTTCAGCGCTTGACCAGGGTTAGTTACCCTGGCTTTATAGTGCACGCTGTGGTTGACTTTCAGTGCTTGTGCCAGGGAGTACTACTCCTCTTCATAGTGCATGCTGTGTGCCTCAGCGTTGTTGTCAGGGAGTACTACTCCGCTTTATAGTGCACGCTGTGTTTCCATCTGGGCTTGTGCCTGGAGTACTACTCGGCTTCATAGTGCACCATGTGTGCCTTAGCGCTGTGCGAGCTGAACTACTCCGGCTTCATATGTCAACGCGGTGTGCTCTCAGCGCTTGTGGCCAGGGAGTACTATCCGGCTTCATAGTGCACGCTGTGGGCCCTCAGCGCTTGTGCCAGGAGTACTACTCCGGCTTCATATGTGCACTCTGTGAGCCCTCAGCTTTGTGCCAGTGATACTACCGGGCTTCATGTGCATCTGTTTCCTCAGCGCTTAGGCAAAGAGTACTACTCCGGATTCATAGTTCACGCTGGTGCCTTCAGCGCTTGTGCCAGGGAGTACTACTCCTGCCTTCATAGTGCACGCTGTGGCCCTCGTGCTTGTGCAAGGAGTACTACTCAGGCTACATAGTGCATGCTGTGTGCCCTCAGCACTTGTGTCAAGGGTGTACTACTCTGGCTTCATGGTGCACACTGTATGCCCTCAGTGCTTGTGCACGGTAGTACTATAGCTTCAATGGGCACGCTTGTTGCCCTCATTGCTTGTGCCAGGGAGTACTACCCGCTTCATAGTGCACGCTGTGTGCCTTCCACGCTTGAGCCGGGTGTATTACCTGGCTTCATAGTGCACGCTGTGTGACTTCAGTGGCTTGTGCCAGGAATACTACTCACCTTCATAGTGCAGTGTGTGGCCTTCAGCGCTTTTGCAAGGTGTACTACTCCAGTCTTTTAGTGCAATCTTCTGCCCTCAGCGCTTGGCCAGGAGTACTACCCCGGCTTCATGGTGCCTCTTTTGTGCCCTCAGGCGTGTTACAGGGAGGTACTATAGCTTCATAGTGCACGCTTTGTGACTTCAATGCTTTTGCCTGGGGGTACTACTCGGACTTCAAGTGCACGCTGTGTGCCTTCAGCACTTGTGCAAGGTGTACTACTCCGCTTCATAGTGCATGCTGTGTGCCCCTCCACGCTTTGCAACCAGGGCTCACAGCGTGCACTATGAAGCCGGAGTAGTATTCCCTGGTGCAAGCGTTGAGGGCACACAGCATGCACTATGAAGCCGGAGTAGTACACCCTTGCACAAGTGCTGAAGGCACACAGCGTGCACTATGAAGCCGGAGTAGTACTCCCTGGCACAAGCACTGAAGGCACACAGCGTGCACTATGAAGCCGGAGTAGTACTCACACAGCGTGCACTATGAAGCCGGAGTAGTACTCCCAGGCACAAGCATTGAAGTCACAAAGCGTGCACTATGAAGCTATAGTACTCCCTGGCACAAGCCCTGAGGGCACAAAGAGTGCACCATGAAGCCGGGGTAGTACTCCCTGGCACAAGCGCTGAGGGCAGACAGGGGTAGTACTCCCTGGCACAAGCGCTGAGGGCAGACAGATTGCACTATGAAGCTGGAGTAGTACACCCTTGCACAAGCGCTGAAGGCACACAACGTGCACTATGAAGGTGGAGTAGTACTCCCTGGCACAAGCACTGAAGTCACACAGCGTGCACTACACAAGAACTGAGGGAACACAGCCTGCACTATGAAGCTGGAGTAGTATTCCCTGGCACAAGCACTGAGGGCATAAAGCCTGCACTATGAAGCCAGAGTAGTACTCCCAGGAGTAGTACTCCCTGGCACAAGCACTGAAGTCACACAGCGTGCACTATGAAGCCAGGCTAATACACCCTGGCTCAAGCGCTGAAGGCACACAGCGTGCACTATGAAGCCGGAGTAGTACTCCCTGGCACAAGCACTGAGGGCAGACACACCGTTCGCATCCCAAAAAATCGCCTGAACCTTTCGTCCTTGCCTTTTTTGGAGCAGATTCACCGGGAGAAATCCATTGTTTTGATTGTTGCTTAGTTTGTGGTGTGTAATGATGAATCCAGGTTTCATCAACAGTGACAACTCAGCGCAAAAACTCCTTGGATCTCGTTTAAATTGCTCCAAAAACAGCTCCGAAGTCAACAGCCGCATTCGCTTGTTGTCCACCATGACAATCACGGCACCCATCGGGCGGACAATTTTGCATCACCAACTTATCATGTAAAATATTAATTTCAGTTCAGCCGATGAACCTACGGCCTCTGCTACTTCGCGCACTTTCGCTCGTCGATCAGTGAGTATCATGTCATGTACTTTTTGAATGATTTCTTCGGTAACCACGTTGCCGGGTGTCCTGGTCGCTCCTCATCAAAACGGATGATCGCCCAGTTTAAATTCGTTGAACCATATCATTGACGTCATAGATGGCGAAGTGTCCCCATAAAACACCTCCAACTTTGCGTTTATCTCCTCGCATTTTTTTCCCATCCAAAACAAAAGGCGAATTACTGACGAGTACTGCGCTTTTTTCCACCTTAGAGAAAGTCACGGAAAACACGTTTTATACAAATGGCGGCCAAATCCAAACCAACCAATCAATCAGCTGCAATTGTTTTGCCGTCGTTTGATAGATGGCACCTATGATACACTAACTTCCCTCAGTAACGCCCTCTGTCGTCAAACAACAGGGACTTTTTGAGCCACCCTCGCACCTATATGACAGCATTGTAATTTTCCAGTCATCTATTCGAGTATAATTGAAATGTTTTTGAACAAACAGCCTATGATAACAGTATATATATATTTTTAAAAAATAAATACTCAAAATGCTTGTTTAATTATTATGCACAGCAGAGTTTTCAACCTTTTCATTTTTATTAAGAACAAAAAAAATGGTCATTTGTGTCATTATAAGCCATCGGACGGTTATTACAAAGGGAAATCAAACAGTTTTCAAGTCAAAAATGTCTTCTAGGTGAGCTACATTTGACATTGGATCCTTGTTGGAGCCTCTGAATCTCTCGTCCATTGAATCTGTCAGTTTTTGGATGGTTCTGCTTCAATTGTTTTGCATGAGGACAGGATTCCCTTCCAGAGCTGTTGCTTAGAAGTATCTGCCTCTCGCCATCATAGACACTCCTTTTGATGATGCTCCAGAGGTTCTCAATGGGGTTGAGGTCAGTGGAGCCACAGGGGGCCACACCATAAGTTTGTCCCCTTTATCCCATTGCAGCCAGAGATGCAGATGTGTTATTTGCAGCCATCCTCAACCCATCCATTGGACCATTAAGCGTTGCACAGCACTCAACGGTGAACAAAACAGTTTAGAAGCCGGTGAACAAAACAGAGCGTGCACATGAAGCCAGAGTAGTACTCCCTGGCAAAAGCACTGAGGGCACACAGCGTGACTATGAAGCCGGAGTAGTACTCCCTGGCACAAGCACTGAAGGCACACAGCGTGCACTATGAAGGCAAGTAGTACTCCCTGGCAACAAGCGTTGAGGGCACACAGCGTGCACTATGATCCGGAGTAGTACTCCCTTGCCTAAGCGCTGAGCACACAGCATGCACTATGAAGTCGGAGTAGTACTCCCTGGCACAAGCGCCGAGGGCTCACAGCGTGCACTATGAAGCTGAAGTAGTACTCCGGCACAAGCTTTGAAGGCACAAAGTGCGCACTATAAGCTGGAGTAGTTCAACCTCGCAAAAGCGCTGAGGGCACACAGTGTGCACTATGAACACCGGAGTAGTACTTCCTGGCACAAGCGCTGAGGGACACAGCATGCACTATGAGGCCGGAGTAGTATTCCCTGGCACAAGTGCTGAGGCACCCAGCATTCACTATGAAGCTGGAGTAGTACTCCGACAACAAGCACTGAGGGCACACAGCCCTGCACTATGAAGCTGGAGTAGTATTCCCTGGCACAGCGCGGAGGGCAACAAGCGTGCACCACGAAGCCGGAGTAGTACTCTCTGCACAAGTGCTGAGGGCTCACAGCGTGCACTATGAAGCCGGGGGAAGTACTCCCTGGCACAAGTGCTGAGGGCTCACAGCGTGCATTATGAAGCCGGAGTAGAACTCCCTGCACAAGCGCTAGAGGCACACAGCGTGCACTATGAAGCCGGAGTAGTTCAACCTCGCACAAGTGCTGAAGGCACACAGTTGTGCACTATGAAGCCGGAGTAGTACTCCCTGGCACAAGTGCTGAGGGCACACAGCATTCACTATGAAGCTGGAGTAAGTACACCCTGACACAATCGCTGATGGCACACAGCATGCACTATGAAGGCCGGAGTAGACTCCCTTGGCACAAGCTTGAGGGCACACAGCCTGCACTAAAAGCCGAGGAGTATTCCCTGGCACAAGCGCTGGGGCACACAGACGTGCACAGAAGCCGGAGTAGTACTCCCTGGCACAAGTGCTGAGGGCTCACAGCGTGCACTATGAAGCCGGAGTAGTACTCCCTGGCACAAGCGCTAGGGCCACACAGCTTGCACTATGAAGCCGGAGTAGCAACCTCGCACAAGCGCTGAAGGCACACAGTGTGCACTACGAAGCCGGAGTAGTACTCCCTGGCACTAGCGAGGGCACACAGCATGCACTATGAGTCCGGAGTAGTTTCCCTGGCACAAGCGCTGAGGGCACACAGAATCACACATGAAGCTGGAGTTACACCCTTGCACAAGCGCTGAAGGCAACATAGCGTGCACTATGAAGCCGGAGTAGTACTTCCTGGCACAAGCACTGAAGTCACACAGCAAGCACTATGAGCCAGGGTAAAACACCTGGCTCAAGCGCTGAAGCACACAGCATGCACTATGAAGCCAGCGAGTAGACTCCCTGGCTCAAGCACAGAGGGCACACAGCATGACTATGAAGCTATAGTACTCCCTGGCAACAAGCCCTGAGGTCACACAGAGTGCAGTATGAAGTCAGAGTAGTACTCCCTGGCAACAAGTGCTGAGGGCACAACAGCATTCACAATGAAGCTAGAGTAGTACGCCGAACAGAATCGACTGATGGCACACACGTGCACTATGAAGCCGGGTAGTTACTCCCGACACAAGCGCTGAGGACACACAGCATGCAACGAAGCCGAGTAGTATCCCTGGTACAAGCATAAGGGCACACAGCATGCACTATGAAGCTGGAGTAGTACAACCTTGCACAAGTGCTGAGGGCACAACAGCATGCACTATGAAGCCAGAGTAGTACTCCCAGGCACAAGCATTGAAGTCACACAGCGTGCACTATGAAGCTATAGTACTCCCTGGCACAGGCCCTGAGGGCACACAGAGTGCACCATGAAGCCGGAGTAGTACTCCGGACAAGCGCTGAGGGCACACAGATTGCATATAAAGCTGGAGTAGTATACCCTTGAACAAGCGCTGAAGGCACAACAATGCACTATGAGCTGGAGTAGTACTCCCTGGCACAAGCACTGAAGTCACACAGCGTGCACTATGAAGCCAAGATAATACACCTGGTCCAAGCACTGAAGGCACACAGCGTGCACTATGAAGCTGGAGTAGTACTCCCTGCACAGCACTGAGGGCACACAACGTGCACATGAAGCTATAGTACTCCCTGGCACAAGCACTGAGGGGATACAGTGTGCCACATGAAGTCAGAGTGGACTCCCTGGCACAAACACTGAAGGCAACAACATGCACTATGAAGCTATAGTTCTCCTGTTACAGCCCAGAGGGACACCGAGTGCACCATGAAGTAGGAGTAGTACTCCTGGCACAATGCTGAGGGCACACAGCGTTCACTATGAAGCTGGAGTAGTACAGCCAGACACAACCGCCTGAGGGCACACAGCATGCACTATGAAGCCGGAGTAGTATTCCCTGGCACAAGCACTGAGGGCACACAGCATGCACTATGAAGCCGGAGTAGATTCCCTGGCACAAGCACTGAGGGCACACAGCATGCACTATGAAGCTGGAGTAGTTCACCCTTGCACAGCATTGAAGTCACACAGATGAAACTATGAAGCTGAATAGTACACCCTTGCACAAGAACTGAGGGCACACAGCCTGCACTATGAAGTGGAGTAGTATTCCCTGGCACAAGCACTGAGGGCATAAAGCCTGCACTATGAAGCCAGAGTGTACTCCCAGGCACAAGCATTGAAGTCACACACATGCACTAGAACTATAATTACACCGGACACAATCACTGAGGGCACACAGCATGCACTATGAAGCCGGAGTAGTACTCCCTGGCACAAGCGCTTAGGGCACACAGATTGCACTATGAAGATGGAGTAGTACACACTTGCACACGCTCTGAAGGCACACAATGTGCACTATGAAGCCGGAGTAGTACTCCCTGGCACAAGCACTGAAGAACACAGCACGTACAATAAATTCGGAGTAGTACACCCTTGCCTAAGCGCTAGGCACACAGACAGTGCACTATGAAGCGGAGTAGTACTCACTGGCACAGAGCTGAGGGCTCACAGCGTGCACTATGAAGCCGGAGTAGTACTCCTTGGCACAAGTGCTGAGGGCTCACAGCGTGCACTATGAAGCCGGAGTAGTATTCCCTGGTGCAAGCGTTGAGGGCACACAGCATGCACTATGAAGCCGGAGTAGTACACCCTTGCACAAGTGCTGAAGGCACACAGCGTGCACTATGAAGCCGGAGTAGTACTCCCAGGCAAGCATTGAAGTCACAAAGCGTGCACTATGAAGCTATAGTACTCCCTGTCACAAGCCCTGAGGGCACAAAGAGTGCACTATGAAGCCGGGGTAGTACTCCCTGGCACAAGCGCTGAGGGCAGACAGATTGCACTAAGAAGCTGGAGTAGTACACCCTTGCACAAGCGCTGAAGGCACACAACGTGCACTATGAAGGTGGAGTAGTACTCCCTGGCACAAGCACTGAAGTCACACAGCGTGCACTATGAAGCCAGGCTAATACACCCTGGCTCAAGCGCTGAAGGCACACAGCGTGCACTATGAAGCCGGAGTAGTACTCCCTGGCACAAGCACTGAGGGCAGACAACGTGCACCATGAAGCTATAGTACTACCTGGCACAAGCACTGAGGGCATACAGTGTGCACCATGAAGCCAGAGTAGTACACCCTTGCACAAGTGCTGAGGGCACACAGCTGCGCTATGTAGCCTGAGTAGTACTCCTTGGCCAAGCACTGAGGGCGCACAGCGTGCACTATGAGGCATATGAAGCCGGAGTAGTACTCCCTGGCACAAGCACTGAGGGCAGACAACGTGCACCATGAAGCTATAGTACTTCCTGGCACAAGCACTGAGGGCATACAGTGTGCACCATGAAGCCAGAGTAGTACACCCTTGCACAAGTACTGAGGGCACACAAAGTGCACTATAAAGCCGGAGTAGTACTCCCTGGCACAAGCGCTGAGGGCACCGTTCGCATCCCAAAAAAATCGCCTGAACCTTTCGTCCTTGCTTTTTTTGGAGCAGATTCACCGGGAGAAATCCATTGTTTTGATTGTTGCTTAGTTTGTGGTGTGTAATGATGAATCCAGGTTTCATCAACAGTGACAACTCAGCGCAAAAACTCCTTCGGATCTCGTTTTAAATTGCTCCAAAAACAGCTCCGAAGTCAAACAGCCGCATTCGCTTGTTGTCCACCATGACAATCACGGCACCCATCGGGCGGACAATTTTGCATCACCAACTTATCATGTAAAATATTAATTTCAGTTCAGCCGATGAACCTACGGCCTCTGCTACTTCGCGCACTTTCGCTCGTCGATCAGTGAGTATCATGTCATGTACTTTTTGAATGATTTTCTTCGGTAACCACGTTGCCGGGTGTCCTGGTCGCTCCTCATCAAAACGGATGATCGCCCAGTTTAAATTCGTTGAACCATATCTATACTGACGTCATAGATGGCGAAGTGTCCCCATAAACAGACCTCCAACTTTGCGTTTATTCTCCTCGCATTTTTTTCCCATCCAAAAACAAAAGGCGAATAAACTGACGAGTACTGCGCTTTTTTCCACCTTAGAGAAAGTCACGGAAAACACGTTCTTATACAAATGGCGGCCAAATCCAAACCAACCAATCAATCAGCCTGCAATTTGTTTTGCCGTCGTTTGATAGATGGCACCTATGATACACTAACTTCCCTCAGTATAACGCCCTCTGTCGTCAAACACAGGGACTTTTTGAGCCACCCTCGCACCTATATGACAGCATTGTAATTTTCCAGTCATCTCTATTCGAGTATAATTGAAATGTTTTTGAACAAACAGCCTATGATAACAGTATATATATATTTTTAAAAAATAAATACTCAAATGCTTGTTTAATTATTAGCACAGCAGAGTTTTCAACCTTTTCATTTTTATTAAGAACAAAAAAAATGGTCATTTGTGTCATTATAAGCCATCGGACGGTTATTACAAAGTGGAAATCAAACAGTTTTCAAGTCAAAAATGTCTTCTAGGTGATGCTACATTTGCACATTGGATCCTTGTTGGAGCCTCTGAACTCTCTCGTCCATTGAATCTGTCAGTTTTTGGATGGTTTTCTGCTTCAATTGTTTTGCATGAGGACAGGATTCCCTTCCAAGCTGTTGCTTAGAAGTATCTGCCTCTCGCCATCATAGACACTCCTTTTGATGATGCTCCAGAGGTTCTCAATGGGGTTGGGTCAGTGGAGCCACAGGGGGCCACACCATAAGTTTGTCCCCTTTTATGCCCCATTGCAGCCAGAGATGCAGATGTGTTATTTGCAGCCATCCTCAACCCATCCATTGGACCATTAAGCGTTGCAACAGCACTCAACGGTTGAACAAAACAGTTTAGAAGTCGGTGAACAAAACAGAGCGTGCACAATAAGCCAGAGTAGTACTCCCTGGCAAAAGCACTGAGGGCACACAGCGTGACTATGAAGCCGGAGTAGTACTCCCTGGCACAAGCACTGAGGCACACAGCGTGCACTATGAAGGCAAGTAGTACTCCCTGGCAACAAGCGTTGAGGCACACAGCGTGCACTATGATCCGGGTAGTACTCCCTTGCCTAAGCGCTGAAGGCACACAGCATGCACTATGAAGTCGGAGTAGTACTCCCTGGCACAAGCGCCGAGGGCTCACAGCGTGCACTATGAAGCTGAAGTAGTACTCCCTGGCACAAGCTGTTGAAGGCACACAGTGCGCACTATAAGCTGGAGTAGTTCAACCTCGCAAAAGCGCTGAGGGCACACAGTGTGCACTATGAACACCGGAGTAGTACTTCCTGGCACAGCGCTGAGGGCACACAGCATGCACTATGAGGCCGGAGTAGTATTCCCTGGCACAAGTGCTGAGGCACCACAAGCATTCACTATGAAGCTGGAGTAGTACTCCGACAACAAGCACTGAGGGCACACAGCCCTGCACTATGAAGCTGGAAGTAGTATTCCCTGGCACAGACGCGGAGGGCAACAACAGCGTGCACCACGAAGCCGGAGTAGTACTCTCTGCACAAGTGCTGAGGGCTCACAGCGTGCACTATGAAGCCGGGGGAGTACTCCCTGGCACAAGTGCTGAGGGCTCACAGCGTGCATTATGAAGCCGGAGTAGAACTCCCTGCACAAGCGCTAGAGGCACACAGCGTGGCACTATGAAGCCGGAGTAGTTCAACCTCGCACAAGTGCTGAAGGCACACAGTGTGCACTATGAAGCCGGAGTAGTACTCCCTGGCACAAGTGCTGAGGGCACACAGCATTCACTATGAAGCTGGAGTAGTACACCCTGACACAATCGCTGATGGCACACAGCATGCACTATGAAGCCGGAGTAGACTGCCCTTGGCACAAGCATTGAGGGCACACAGCCTGCACTAAAAGCCGAGGAGTATTCCCTGGCACAAGCGTTGAGGCACACAGCGTGCACAGAAGCCGGAGTAGTACTCCCTGCACAAGTGCTGAGGGCTCACAGCGTGCACTATGAAGCCGGAGTAGTACTCCCCTGGCACAAGCGCTAGGGCACACAGCTTGCACTATGAAGCCGGAGTAGCAACCTCGCACAAGCGCTGAAGGCACACAGTTGTGCACTACGAAGCCGGAGTAGTACTCCCTGGCACTAGCCTGAGGGCACACACGCATGCACTATGAGTCCGGAGTAGTTTCCCTGGCACAAGCGCTGAGGGGCACACAGAATCCACTTATGAAGCTGGATGTACACCCTTGCACAAGCGACTGAAGGCACATAGCGTGCACTATGAAGCCGGGTAGTACTTCCTGGCACAAGCACTGAAGTCAC
Organism: Engystomops pustulosus; assembly: GCA_019512145.1. Lineage (NCBI taxonomy): Eukaryota > Metazoa > Chordata > Amphibia > Anura > Leptodactylidae > Engystomops > Engystomops pustulosus. The sequence continues at coordinate 76,500 of WNYA01001047.1, forward strand.
ACAGCAAGCACTATGAGCCAGGGTAAAACACCTGGCTCAAGCGCTGAAGCACACAGCATGCACTATGAAGCCAGCGAGTAGACTCCCTGGCTCAAGCACAGAGGGCACACAGCATGACTATGAAGCTATAGTACTCCCTGGCACAAGCCCTGAGGTCACACAGAGTGCAGTATGAAGTCAGAGTAGTACCTCCCTGGCAACAAGTGCTGAGGCAAACAGCATTCACAATGAAGCTAGAGTAGTACGCCCGAACAGAATCGCTGATGGCACACATCGTGCACTATGAAGCCGGGTAGTTACTCCCTGACACAAGCGCTGAGGACACACAGCATGCAACGAACCGAGTAGTATTCCCTGGTACAAGCATAAGGGCACACAGCATGCACTATGAAGCTGGAGTAGTACAACCCTTGCACAAGTGCTGAGGGCACACAGCATGCACTATGAAGCCAGAGTAGTACTCCCAGGCACAAGCATTAAGTCACACAGCGTGCACTATGAAGCTATAGTACTCCCTGGCACAGGCCCTGAGGGCACACAGAGTGCACCATGAAGCCGGAGTAGTACTCCGGACAAGCGCTGAGGGCACACAGATTGCACTATAAAGCTGGAGTAGTATACCCTTGAACAAGCGCTGAAGGCACAACAATGCACTATGAGCTGGAGTAGTACTCCCTGGCACAAGCACTGAAGTACACAGCGTGCACTATGAAGCCAAGATAATACACCACTGGTCCAAGCACTGAAGGCACACAGCGTGCACTATGAAGCTGGAGTAGTACTCCCTGGCACACAGCACTGAGGGCACACAACGTGCACATGAAGCTATAGTACTCCCTGCACAAGCACTGAGGGGATACAGTGTGCCACACATGAAGTCAGAGTGGACTCCCTGGCACAAACACTGAAGGCAACAACATGCACTATGAAGCTATAGTTCTCCTGTTACAGCCCAGAGGGACACCGAGTGCACCATGAAGTAGGAGTAGTACTCCTGGCACAAGTGCTGAGGGCACACAGCGTTCACTATGAAGCTGGAGTATACAGCCAGACACAACGCCTGAGGGCACACAGCATGCACTATGAAGCCGGAGTAGTATTCCCTGGCACAAGCGCTGAGGGCACACAGCATGCACTATGAAGCCGGAGTAGTATTCCCTGGCACAAGCGCTGAGGGCACACAGCATGCACTATGAAGCTGGAGTAGTTCACCCTTGCACAAGCATTGAAGTCACACAGTGAACTATGAAGCTGAATAGTACACCCTTGCACAAGAACTGAGGGCACACAGCCTGCACTATGAAGTGGAGTAGTATTCCCTGGCACAAGCACTGAGGGCATAAAGCCTGCACTATGAAGCCAGAGTGTACTCCCAGGCACAAGCATTGAAGTCACACACATGCACTAGAACTATAATTACACCGGACACAATCACTGAGGGCACACAGCGTGCACTATAAAGCCGGAGTAGTACTCCCTGGCACAAGCGCTGAGGGCACACAGATTGCACTATGAAGCTGGAGTAGTACACACTTGCACAAGCGCTGAAGGCACACAATGTGCACTATGAAGCCGGAGTAGTACTCCCTGGCACAAGCACTGAAGAATCACAGACGTACAATAAATTCGGAGTAGTACACCCTTGCCTAAGCGCTGAGGCACACGCAGTGCACTATGAAGCGGAGTAGTACTCACTGGCACAGAGCTGAGGGCTCACAGCGTGCATATGAAGCCGGAGTAGTACTCCCTGGCACAATGCTAAGGGCTCACAGCGTGCACTATTAAGCGGAGTAGTATTCCCGGTGCAAGCGTGTGAGGGCACACAGCATGCACTATGAAGCCGGAGTAGTACACCCTTGCACAAGTGCTGAAGGCACACAGCGTGCACTATGAAGCCGGAGTAGTACTCCCAGGCACAAGCATTGAAGTCACAAAGCGTGCACTATGAAGCTATAGTACTCCCTGTCACAAGCCCTGAGGGCACAAAGAGTGCACCATGAAGCCGGGTAGTACTCCCTGGCACAAGCGCTGAGGGCAGACAGATTGCACTAAGAAGCTGGAGTAGTACACCCTTGCAAAGCGCTGAAGGCACACAACGTGCACTATGAAGGTAGAGTAGTATCCCTGGCACAAGCACTGAAGTCACACAGGTGCACTATGAAGCAGGCTAATACACCCTGGCTCAGCGCCTGAAGGCACACAGCGTGCACTATGAAGCCGGAGTGTACTCCCTGGCACAAGCATGAGGGCAGACAAGGTGCCCATGAAGCTATAGTACTACCTGGCACAAGCACTGAGGCATACAGTGTGCACCATGAAGCCAGAGTAGTACACCCTTGACACAAGTGCTGAGGGCACACAGCTGCGCTATGTAGCCTGAGTAGTACTCCTTGGCACAAGCACTGAGGGCGCACAGCGTGCACTATGAGGCAGAGTAGTACTCCCTGGCACAAGCGCTGAAGGCACACAGCGTGAACTATGAATCCGGAGTAGTACTCCTTTGCCTAAGCGCTGAAGGCAAACAGCATGCACTATGAAGCCGCGGTAGTACACCTGGCACAAAAGCTGAGGGCTCACAGAGTGCACTATGAAGCCGAGTAGTACTCCCTGGCACACAGCGCTGAGGGCACACACAGCGTGCACTATGAAGCCGATAGTACTCCCTGGCACAAGCGCTGAGAGCACACACGCGTGCACTATGAAGCCGGAGAGTTTCAAGCTCGCACAAGCGCTAAGGCACACAGTGTGCACTATGACCCGAGTATATACCAGTCTGGCACAAGCCATGATGGAAAACCAGCGTGCACTATAAAGCGGGAGTTAGTACTCCCTGACAACAAGCG